>JABUQX010012251.1:17500-45916 GCA_015478945.1 Trachelipus rathkii
TCTTTCACCCAATTTGAACTTCTTCATCGAAATCAAAGAACTCTCAACCTTCGTCTATTCTTAATATTAATGTTCTTAATATTTTTGGAGGGATCATATTATTGTTTATCTCACTAAAGAGCTTCTTTGAAGTTGAATCTACTGAGGCGGCTTTTTCAGCACTAAACTTCAAACTAATTGATATAATCTAATTAGCTAGAGTTTAGTCCTTGCATATATATAGAGTACGTTTATCTGAATGCTATTCTCGCTGACTCTCCAAAACTGTTGAACTGTCACACCATTCTTCTTTTCCTGTAGCTATTACAAATGGATCCTTTTCTCTTGAACTATTAAGTCGCATATCTTCTTCTTTGAAGAGAGCTCGTGATATTCGTCTCATCATTTCTCCTTCTATATCTACGTCCTCAAACTTAACAGATACGCTCATTCGTTCGTGTTTGTTCAGAAAAAGCTTGAACACTTTTCTTCTTTCATTAATCTCGCATCGTTTGACTTACAAACTTTCAAACCCAGCTTATACAGATATGTCGGCCGTTAATTTATTACTTAGTTTGATTTTATTAACAAATATATATATATATATTATATATAATAAACAAAGAATATATTATTATAATAAATATAGATATATATAAATATAATATAATATATTATTATAATAATATATATTATTTTTATATATATTATATATATACTATTACCAGGTACTATTAGTTTAAAGAAAGGTTGGTAAGAAGACTGGACAATGGAAGGTCTTAGTGACTTATGAAACTTTGACGAAAGCAAGTTTTCAATGAAAAAGACGCGAAAGATGACGATATGATGACATGATGGTGACGTAGATGACTTGGACGATGACGTCAGACTATGTGACTCATTATTATCAGAAAGTTTTGAAGTTTTCGTCGCAATTTTATTCTTGGATTTGATGACGTATTTTCAATGATTCCCTATATATATATATATATATAATATATATATTATATATATATATATTATATATACTATATATAAATATATTTTTGTGTCTTCTATATATATATATATATATATATATAATATATATATATATATATATATAGTAAATTATCTATAATATTATTAAATATAGTTTAGAATATATATATATATCATAAATTAAATTTAATATATTAGTAATTATATACTTAAAATATCTATAATCTTGATATTATATATAGTTATAATAATATAATTTTGTAACTCCTATGTATACATATCATCAAGATTAATTACTATAGTTTACTACTAATCAATAGAAACATTACAGCTACACTATCTACTAATATAGTTGGCTAGGAGATATCATAAACTACTTCAATTTCTAATCAATTAACTATAAATGATATATAGAAATACTCTCATATATAATAAATAAGAAGTGTATTATCAAATGTACTAGTCATATTACAAATAAATAATAATATAATGATGTAATAAAATACATTAAATTTAGAAAGAGTTGTAAACTGTTTATTATTTTTTATTGTATGTTATTTGAAATTTAAAGTGCGTATGTTTTCAAACTTTTTTTTTTATTTATCTAGAATTTTATTAATTCGAAAGACTTTGCATACAATTAATATCAGTAAATTAAGTTCTACGTACGAGGTTTTTTAAAGATAAGTCCTAGTTTTAACTTTTTCTTTTCTTTATTTTATTTTTTTAGGAATATCTCCGTAGGTTTATTTTTAAGTTAATCAAATATACAGTTACTGCGCTTTCCTTTCTTCTAAAGTTATTATATAAGTACTATTACCAATAGACCTTTGATGCTAAATTTAGTTTTAATGTTTTAATTAAATGTTTTATTTACTTTTTTTTTTATTCGCGAATTTACAGGGGTGCAAGAGAGAGTTGGTATATTTAAACTTTGGTTTTCATAGGCTTTAAAGAAATTATTTACTTGTAAATTACGAAAAAGTTTAAAATTAACTTATTAAACCTTTTATTCACTTCCATTATTTCTCCTTATAATTTTTAACCTATTTCATCGTTTATGTGTGTGGTATTTCTTTAACATTGTCTCTTGAAATGATTTTGTGTTTGTTGTATGTGCATGCAAGATGCGCAGATTTGCACCCGCGCGGCTACTATCGACTTTCTAAATCCGTGGCTTGTCAATCTAACTCTGCCTACAGTCAAAAAAAATAACCACCATTCTCTAACACTTCGTAAAACCTAACATGTTGCTTCCGTCTGTAGTTTATGCCATAGAATTACATACACACATAACTCGTGTTAAGATGATCAACTATAAACTTATTTCAATAATTTCCGATTTACTGAAAAAGGTGCGTATGTGCCTATGTTAACATTAAACCACTCCCGTAACATCGGTCTCGAATCTCGAATTCCGGAACTTCGATTTCTTCGCTTAAATCCTTTCTTCCTTCATTACCTAACATATAATCTTGTGCTTCTGCTACTCTTCTACCTAACAAACAGATTCTCTCTACGCCTATTTATTGTAAACCTATACCTTCTCACTCGAGACTCTTACATCTTTCTCTTCAAATACTGAGTCCTCATAGTTTTAGGATTTCATGTAACAACACTGAATGATTGGTTCTCTCTCATATATGATTTTTGAGGGTGGGGGGAGGCCAATCATTTTAGCCTTTCTCAACGCATTCTGGATCAACTAATTAAAGAACCCACACACATTCCGGATGTCCCAACCAGAAGTTCTTGAACACATACTTACCTATAGATTTCCTACCACTATCTTCTTCTCTAAAATACACTCACTGGCTTCCTATTAGTAATTCTGTACCACAAACCTTATATCTCTTAATTTTAATACTTCTCTCCAACAGCTCATCTGCCCTACGCGTTTTTTCTGCACTTTGATGGTTCGATTGGGGGCCTGCGTGCTTCTTACTGCTAACTATAATTGTGTGACTGCTTGTCTCTCGTGGTGACTGCTTCAATTCTGCGATAAGGTGGTCTGTTATCGTTCTTGATTGTTTTATGAGTAGTTTTTCTTCTTCGACTTAAATCTTTCTCTCTCATATCCATGGTCTGAATCGTGCTTGTTCTCTGTCCATCCAGGCTAGAGACAGTGCGTATCGGAGTGGAAAAATTCTCGTTCTCCTATCACTCTTGCTAATTTTCATTCTGCTAGAATACTTTGCAAGGATACTCGTCGACGAGCAAAGGCGGGCTTTCATCAAACGAAAGTGCGCAACCTCCTTTGGTCTCCTACTGACAAATCTTTCTCCGCCAAAAACAAAACATCTCTAACAAACTTCTGTAAATCTGCTTTCCTCCTCTTATTTCGCTCTGATGTTTCTGTTGCTAATTCTCCAACTGAAAAGGCCAATCTCTTCGGCTCCTATTTTCCTCTAAACTCCAACCCGGACGATTCTGGCATTCCCTCTCTTCTTCCGTCTTCTCTCTTCAGCTGCCATTGCTTTGCCTGTTGAATTAACATTACGATCGGCGTGCTGGGCTTCCGAAATCTCACGTTACGTTAGTGAGGCGTGCACCTCGATAGCAATCTCCCCGAGTGTTTTGAGGAATGTGCTTTCCGTGCAATCCGCCTCCTACGATTAAAAATATCATAATGTCTCAATACTAGCACTATTCCTCAGTGTTGGAAGCACGCGCGCATATGTCCAACCTAATTCCGAAAAAAGGACAGCACGGCTCTGATCCTTCTAAACTTATCCCCTTAGCTTCTTACTTGTATTACTAACTAAATTTTGAAAACTCTATCTCAACTCTCTTTCTTATCATCTGGAATCTCATTCACTTCTTTCCGATCGCCAGTACGGCTTCGGCGCTCGATGTCTACTGGCTTTATACTTTCCTATCTTACTGATTTATGTTTCCGCCCTTAGGAACTACTGTCGAGACTTGCGTGGTGGCGCTTGCATATCCAAGGCATTGACCGGTTATGGCACGCGTCACTGCTCTCCAGCTCCCCTCCTTGGGTTCTCCCTTCTCTTTGCTTACTTATGTCTACTTCTTTCAAATCGCTCAATTAATGAGTTGTTCATGGGGCGACTTCTTCTTCTTTTCTGTCAATAAGGGTGTTCCTCAGGTTATTGTCTATATCTCCTACTTATTCCTACTTTTCATTTAATGATCATTCTCACCTGCAACTTTAACTTCTATTCACTTCATATGCCGATTGATCGAACCCTTCATTCTTCAAACTCATTTCAATTCTGCTCTATCTTTTACTTCTAGAATTGCCTCTCTCTTAATATTTCCATCTATTCTCCAGCTGATCTGCTAGAATTTCCTGTCGGGTCGTCTCAACTCCTATGTGAAATTCTCTTATAAAACTCAACTTTCTACCAATAATTCCCGTCTCTAAGACAACCTTATAACTATTCCTATCTCCTTCGATCTTGCTTCTCTCGTCTCTTTCTCGTCGACATATGATAAACATCCCTGCCTATAAACATAAACAATAAAAAATTGTCTTGTAACCTCACACTCCACAACGTTACTTAAGGCGCCTCAAGAAGCTGGAAGTTTCTTTTAGACTGCGAGACTTTTTTCCTCTTCACAGATGACTCAAGTTATACAAAGGCCACATTTCCGCCCTTGTATTATACTTTTGCTCTCATATCTGGGGGCTAGGGTTTCACCCGCTTTGGAATATGGGTCGAGTCAATGCAAAAAAGAATATTATTCAACTGTTCCTTGTTCTTTCTTATCACTTGACCCTCTATCTGTCGGCGCCTTGTTGTGCTTTTATCTATTTCTATAGTACCTAGCGCAAAGTGCTCGAGGAACTTTCCACTCGCCCGTTACACACCTTTCAAGAGCCCCTCGTGCACAAGGGGTGCTGGTCGCAAACATGAGTTTGTGTTTAGATATATCAGCACTCCAGATCTAGTTCGCGCGTGCTTCACTCTCTTATCCTAGCCACCTTTACTAGTTCTGTATTCACTTCCAATATCTTCTGTGTGTCCTATCTCAATTTAATCCTCCTCACTTTAAGCCGCATCTGTGCTCATCTGCGTAGTTTGGTTAGTGGAATTTTTGATGGTTTTTAACCCCGCCCCTCCAATTGAAAAATAGAGCCATTGCCACCAAGAATGCAGCCGGTGTGATATCCGGAAATAAAACAAAAAAAAAAAATAATAATAATAATAATAATACCTAATAAATCATATAATAAATCAATAATAATGAAATAATATAAAACTAAAAATATTAATAAAAATAACTCATAAATAATAATAATTAATAATAATAATAAAATAATAATAATATATAATAAATTAATAAGTATAATAATAATAATAATAATATAATAATAATAATAAATAATAATTAATGAATATAATAATAAAATAATAAAATCTAAAAAAACGTGTTTAATTAAAGAATAATATAAAAATAACATTTATTATATAATTAATTAATAATAATAATAAATAAAAATTAATAATATTAGAAGCAACAAAGAGAAAGTGTCTAATATATATATTTGCAAGACGTTCTAAAATTCTAAAAACTCCTTCTAACATTTTTCAATTAATTTCTTCAACAATTCTTTGAATAAAACAAAACAATTGCCTTTTGTAGTATGATCGCAAGCTTTCGTCCGCTTTATGGTGGACATAGTCAACAAATGCTGTATTTATACCAATTAAGCAAAAAAGGAAACTGGAAACATGTTTTTCTTGCAAACTTCTTAATCATGATTTAAAAACTAAAATTTTAAGATATACGGCAAATGAAATTGTGAAGATTGATCAATATTATTGCTGTCCTTTTTCCTTTCTTTTCTTTCTATGTAAAAATATTTTACGTAATCGCGACAATTTCTGTTATATATATTTATATTAAATGCTGGTTCTTTATGCTTCCATTATAAGTAAGCCTTGCGCCTCAGTTCAGATTTGTCATCCCGCTGTTTTAAAAGAAATTTAAAGCAATTAGCTATTTCTTATTTGTGTATTTTTATGATTTCTGTTTATCCATAGCATTAATAGTCGAGTGTATCTCTAGTGGGTGTTTCTCAACGTAGTGTTCGCAAGTCTAGAAATACGCATGCCGATAACAAAGAAGGTACATTAGTTCGTAAGCTTAATATACCACAGTATCGAGTGTGTCTAGATGTTCATGCCGCACTACTTCAGTTGCAATGAATTCGCGTGATCCAAACACACAGACAATTGTCTTAACACTAGTCTCAGAGAAAGAATGAGTAGCATTCTAGATCGCAAACATCTCATAGACATACGCAAAAGAAAGATCACTATCTCATTGTAATCATTTATGGTATGCGTCTCTAGGTAATTAGGCAGAGTTGCTAATTTAGTGTATCTATTCTTTAAGACTCACTTTAATATTTCTTCACCCTTCATTCTGAGATGTTTCTTAAAAATGATTTTCAATTTGTTATGCCTAATATTAAAGTGCTAATATTAACCTCACCATACTGTTGCCTTTATGTAAAAATACAGAGTAATTTTAAAGGGTGTTTTTATTCTGGTCATTAACGAGATGGAAGTCCATAAAGAGTTTGAAAATGAGTGATATTTATGACGTGTAGCATTACTAGAGCTTTCAGAATTTGCGATATAATATATCAAGATTTGGATATCTTTAGTAGCTTGTGAATTTTATTGTCTTATGGTGTAGTTTCTGATAGTTATCAATGCGTTCTCGCCCAAGAAACTCTAATATTAACTTTAGTTTACATTCTGGTTGCTCGTTGTTAATAACAAAAGAATGTTATGTATTCTGTTCTGGAAGTTCTAGGGTACGTAATCATATTGTAAGTGTGTATGAGTTCGAATAACAAAAAATATACTATAAAAGTATTGATTATAGCACACCTCTGGAGCATTTCTGATTATCTTTAATCCGACTTTATCATTATATACATCTATACCTTTGATTACTCCTAGTTATAGTTTATCAATGCACGTGTGTGATGATATCTTCTCTTTAATTAGTTAACTACCAATAACTTAAATTTTTTAAAACTTATATCTTTGTTAAAGACAATTGCACAGTGTGTGGTAAATGTGGCACAAGACTCCGGAGTCTGAATGAATAAATGTGCATATTATAAATATAAGATTCAGAAGATTATAGGTTAAAAGTTATAATTTGAATATAAAAATAAGAATATAAAAAAACTCTCATAAATTCATCAAAATAGGTTGATCAACGTAATCCTTATCGAGAGTATAATAGGCAAGTGTGTTTAAAGATGTTTGTATTTTCCTTTGTTATGAGACTATATCTTAGTTTTCATATAATTGCACACTTACATTATCTGAGTCCCGCGAAATTTGCTGTACATATAAGAGTGAGCGTAGCGTCGAGCTTAGGGTATGAATATCGCTCTTTATATGAAACGCTGTTATTTATTTTTTGGATTATCCTCACAGTTAAGATATATTCTATAAGTGTTCTAGAAAAAATTTAGCACGTCGATTTTTGTACTGAGAGATCCCCTTTCATTGATGTAATAATTATTTGAGATATGCGCTTTTATGCCAATAATATATTATTCCGCTCCTGATCCCACTAGGTTGTTGTGGTTTGAGGTATCTTACTCTTTAACAGAACTCTAAAATACTTCTTAATACATTCTGCATAGACATTTTCGAATTTATCATTTACATCCAGTCAACTAAATATAAAGCATTGGCATGTGTTTGGCTCTGTATGCTGATCATCGGATAAGATCGTTTTAAGTTGACTATAAACAAAAGAAAGATAGTGTCGATATTCACACACTCAATGCAAAATTATATTTATTCGAATTTTGCGATTTGTACATAAATTTTAGCTCTTAAAAGGTTCCCGCTCCATTTAGTCAGAAGTGTGTTGTATCTCCGCAAAGGTAGTCTCTCTCCTATGTATGTGCATATATAAAAGATTACATATACAATTCTGTGCTGATTATTATTGGTTTAATTAATTGGGCCCAATTCATTGCAATACAAGGCGTAGTCGAGCTTAGGTATATCGTTTTAAGTGTTATAACAAATAAACTCGTATTCATCTTGTAATTAATGAATTTTAGCAGTTCTAAGGATTCAACTTTCTTATCATGAATATAATTTATCTCCCTATTGTATAGATTTAACGCAGTAGTAGTTAATTGATTTTTGTATCTTCTTTATGAATGTATTCCTTACATTTTAAAAATATATTATGTTAAAAGGTTGTAGACATTTGCTTCTTGGCCAATAATAATAATAATTAATTAAACTAATAAATGAAGAAGGTGGTGAGAGGGACGATAATAAGAGAAATTAAAAAATTTAATCATATATTTAAAGATTGTAATCTCAAAAAAAATCTTAAAGTTGTAATAATTTTAATTAGCATCACATGACTAAATCAACATATATTGAAATGTCTAAAATAATAAAATATTGTTAATAATAGTGAGATTAAATATTATTGTGAGGTATGTGTGCATGCTTAGACTAAGTTTTTAATCTTTAAAAGACCTAAAATAATACTATACTTATCTTGGATATAATTTAATAATAATAATAAATTAATAATAAATTAATAATTAATAAGTGTTAAAACTTCGTTAGTGAGAATCCTACCACACCAGCTTCTTCTACACCTGGGTGTTTTTGTAAGGTTTCTTCTAGTTCAGTAGGTGATACCTGTGTTGAATTAATAATAATAAATAAAAATAATAAATAATAATAATAATAATAATATTATAATAATTTGGACTACTTAAGTGGAATTATAGCAATTGGATGTTTTTGATATTGAGTGTATCTTCTTGTAAAAAAACAATAGTATCTAAAATTTATCTTACATTCTGCGATGTATAATTATTAGTATATTATTTTATTATTATTAATTTTATGATTTATGATTTATGATTATTTATGATTTAACATAATTAATATTAAGCGTTATAATAATCATTCAACAAGAGTTTTAGTGTTTGTTAATTATTTCAAGAGCTTATGGAAAAAAAATCGGAATTGGAATCTAAAGTTCAAAAGTTAATTATTTCATTTGAAAACTCCATAATTCTACTTTATCATGTGTATTTAAGGATCTTGACTCCTATATGTGATAATTGTATGCTAGTTGTGTGTAGCTATTGAACGGTATTTTTCATCTGAATTACTTGAAGGCTCTTAAAATACTTTACATATCTGTGATATATATTTATATATATATAGATATTATATGTAGTCAATAAATAGCGTAGTCGAGCTAGGTACATCGCGTATAAAAATAATTAATCTAAAAGTATGAAATAAAATTAGCACTTCATTTTAGCAAATCTACTTTCATGTAATAAATTCTGTACTCTCAAGGTAATGAGGTATATGGCAGAATGTTTTGATTAGGTATCTTCTTTAAAGAACCTCTTAAAATAACTTACATTCTGGTTGAATAGCTAATTAAAGCGTAGTCGAGTTATAAGGTATATCTTTATTAAGTGTAGATTATAAACTCATAAAGAAAATCTAATAACGTTTTTGAAAAATATTTCGAGACACATATTACTTATATCAATCAACCTTTTATATTAATAGTAATGTGTTGTGGTTTCAATACCAATTATCTCGGAGACACCTTCAATTAGTTAGTGTTTTAGACAAAAGGCTATCCTTTCTGATATGAGGAAAACAGCACCTCCTATACAAATTATTCATATACACTTCACCCATTCTGAATTGGAATGAGAGTTCCAGCGTCCCACTTGTCCTTTGGTCAATAGCATTAGATAATACAGAAGATTAGTTAACAGATAATAGCGTAGTCGAGCTTAGTGTTATCGTTCTTAAGTAGTTATAAACAAAATGAAAAGAATCTAAAGATTGTGGAAAAGTAAAAGAGAAATTAGCATTCATACTAATCACATATTCAATGTAATTAATTTGACTCCTTAAGGATAATTTAGGCATGGTATTTTGATATTGGTATATTCTTTATGAACTCTAAAATCATATACTTAATTCTAATATGTGTAGCAATTTAAAAGCTTAACGTTATCAAGAAGTCTTTGTCCTGCTATCATATTTGCAATGTAAGCTCAAATCTAATAGTATTAAAAAAATTAATTTTAAGACATTACAATTAATACTATATTACACTTCGCTAATGTAAAATTTGGATCTCCTATAGGTATTAGTGTCAAGTTGTTTTGAGAGTATTTACTTCTATGAATAAGTATACTCATACAAAATTATTATATATATAAAATTTCTGAATATATTTTATATAGGAAGTACTAAAGCTTAGTTGAGCTTAGGTATATTTTTTTTTAAATCCTTATATAATAACAAAATAGATTATACAATAAAGTTGCAAAAAAAAAATTAAGCATTTATCATATACTTAATCACTTTCAATATGTTAATTCATATTTGGTATCTGAAGTCTCATTTAGGTAATTTAGGCAGAGTGTTTTGAAAGAGAGTATTACTTCTTTGAAAAGAAACTCTAAAATTATTCTATACATATTCTGGGTATAGATTATGTAATACAAATAAAATGCCGTAGTCGAGCTAGGTTATTTATTCGTTTAGTGTTGATAACAAAAGTATAATCTAAAGTTGAAAAAATTCATTCATACTAAAATCATACTTCATTATTCAATGATTAATCAACTTTGGTTGACTTCACTATGATAATATTAGTAAGGTCATTGATAGGTATCTTCTTTCATGAACTTCATATATTAATCTTTACTAGTTTAATGATAGCAATAAGCGTTAGTCGAGCTTAGGTATATTCTTTTTTAAGTGTATATATTAACCAATTGAAAATCTAAAGATTGGAAAAAAATTTAGCTAATTCATTATAAACTATATTCTAAATCACTTTTACATTTGTAATAATTTGTGGACTCCTAGGAGTGATAATTTATTAGGTACAGGTGAATTTGAGGTATTTTCTTTATTTGAATGAACTCTAAAAATCGTAGCATCTTAGGAAATTTTGTTATAATTAATTAAATAAAGCGTAGTGTTTACGAATCACGTATTCATTAGGTATATCTTTTTAAGTGTTATATATAACAAAGTAAAATCTAAAAGTAGAAAATGAAAAAGATTAGTCAATTATTTTTTAAGTTTACGTAATAATTGAGACTCCTAGGTAATTTAGGAAAAGGTAATTGTTTGAGTATCTTCTTTGAAGAACTCTAAAATACTTACATTCTGCAGATTGTAAGCAAATAATATCTTTAGTTTATTCTTTTGCTTGCATTCACTTATCGTTTATTTAATAATTATTACAATAATATAAAGAAATCTAAAGTTGATAAATATTAAAATAAATTAGTCAACATAAATTATTAAATTATTCATTTCTTTCATGTAATATTATTAATTTTGGAACTCATAAGTAAATTTAGGCAGGTATTGATATATAGATATCTTCTTCCAAGTTAAACTCTTTAAATAAATTACTTACATTCTTGTTATAATATAATAGACCTTATGTAAGCTCAATAAAGACATGTAAGTTTTATTGCTTATAGGTTAATCGCTTTTAAGTGTATGATATTAACAAGGAATCTTAAAGTATAGATTAAAAATTAGCATTCATACATAAATCACTTATTTCAGTTGTGTATATGAGTGTTGCTGTGAAACTTACTTCTAGGTAATTTAGGCATGGATACTGTTTGATAGGTAATCTTTCTATTGATAGAACTTCTAAAATACTCTACATTTCTGGTAATAGATGTTAGCATAATAAAGACGTTTAAAGTTCTCAAGATTTGCTTAATAGTATATCGTTTTACAGTGTGACTAACAAATAAGAAATCTTAAAAGTTTTGAATATAACATATATATATTAATTAAGCATATTCATACTAATCCAACTTTAGCATGGATATTTAATTTAGGAACTACCTAGGTATAAAGTTATAATATAGGCATGATCTCTCTCGGTATCGTTCTATTGAATAAACTCTTAATTAACATATTTATACATATCTCGGTATTAGCAAATTAAGACGTGAAGTCGTAAGCTATTATAAGTATTAATATCGTTCTTAATGTCTTATATAACATAAAATAAATATCTTATTAAAGTTTGAAAAAATTAAGCATCAATTTACATACTAAAATTCACTATTATCATATTGCTAAACGGTTAAGACCTGTATACTCCTATAATAAGTTAAATTAATAAGTGATAATAAGAGTAATAATGGATGAATAATAATGAATAATAATAATAATAATAATAATAATAAAAAATAATTAATAATATTATGTTAGTATTTTATATATATAAGACCGCGGTAATTAATTAATACATTACATCTTGCGAATTTAATAATTAATAATAACTAATATAATAATAATAATATAGTTAGACGTTAGTGTAGTCAAACTTAGGTATATCGTTTTAAGATGTATAATAATAATTAATAATAATAATAATAATAATAATAATATAATAATATAATAATAATAATAATAATAATAATAATAGTAATAAATATAATAATAATTAACTAAAAACAATAATTATAATTATAGACAATAGAAAATATCTTTCTGTATGGAAAAAAATAATAATTAGATTAATTTAACACTCAATAAACTAAATATACTATAATTCAATATAGTATATAATATAATAATATTGAGATGGCCACTTAATGGCTACTTCTATAGTCCTGTTGATAGTAAATATCTATAGGAAAATAAAAATAAGAGTTAATCTTAATCCTATAACTATAACATCTGTCATTAGATATAATTATGACAATGTCTATTAAAAATTATAATAATAATAAATAATAATAATAATAATATAATAAGGTAATTGTTAAAGAATTTATAATAAATAAGAATAATAATTAATTTAATACTGTACAAAATTAATTAATGATCAGTTTTAGGTACAAGAGAGCTATTAATAGGAGTAAGTATATACGTATTTTAAAGTGATATTTATATACAAACGTATCATAACTTTATAATTGGAACAAGCTTATAATCAAATTCATTACTAATAATTTAAGTTCTATAATAATATATAATATAGTTATTTATATCCTAGCTAAAATATTAAGCATTCATTGAATTAGAATAGAAAAATCTATCTAATAAAAAGAAAATTATATTAAGTAAATAAAACTATATATAATAAGAATAATAACAATATATAATAAGAATAATATAGTAATAATCAAATTTAAAAGCATTAGTCAACTTTCAAATATTCTGCGGAATTTTCTTAGATGCTTAATAATTATAACAATTAAAAAATTCATAAAATAACAGGATGAAATTAGTTAAATTAAATGCACTTCATACAATAAAATCAAGATTTGATGTTAAGTTCACTGAGATAGCTTGACAATACACATAAAATTAATGTATTTTAGCAGAGTTGTTTAGATAAGTTGTATTTTTCTAATTCTTAATATGAAACATACTTAAGAATAATTAAAAATACTTAACATTTCTATGATGTTATAACTCAACCAATTGTATTAGACCGAGCATTAGTTATTGTAATCGTATTTCACCTGTGGTGAATGGAACCCAATATGTGAGCATACGCACATCTTACAAGGGTTAAATAACCCAAATCTCGACATTCATTACTAAATCACTTTCATGTAATAATTGAGACTCCTAGGTAATTTAGCAGGTGTTTGAGGTATTTTCTTTTGAAAGAACTCTAAAATACTTACATTCGTGGTGTATGCCATATAAATGCTTAGTCGAGTGAGCGTTATGGTTGTATTATCGTTTACTCAGGTGTACGATTAATATAACAGAACAATTATTTATAGATATTTTGAAAAAACTAGCATTCATAGCTTTAATTTCAATTTGCATGTTAATTACTTCTTGGTTACTTACGAGTGATATAACTAGTTGCAGATTTGATTTGTAGCGTATCTCTTACCTTTTGTGAGTAGATCACTTAACTTGTAAAAAATTTATTTACATATCTGAAGTAAGATTTTCATAAATAACAGCTAGTGCAGAGGCTCAGGTATATACGTTATTATAAGTGTCAGAATGAGGAATTTCTTGTTCTATTAATCTAGATAGTAAATCGTGAGTTGAAGTATAGAAAAATTATTATCTCAGCTATGTTAACAGCTGATGATAGGTTAAAACTTTCTCATGTTAGTATTTATTTTGGACTTTCACTTAGTGTTAAATATTACGAGCTGATGATGTTTGACGGCGAGCTAAATTCTTCTTTAAATTTGAACCTCTTTATGAGCGCTACTTACATTCATTGCTCTAGCAATTAGAGAGCTTAAGTCGCAGCTGACGGTGAATCATAGTCTGTCCAAATCATTTAAGTGTTTATTATATTAATCAATTAATGAAATTAAGTGTCTGAAAAAGTTGAGAGACATTCATGACTAAACTCAAACGTTTTTCTAGTGTTTAATAATATTGTGCACTCATAGGTAGAATATGTACCGGTCAATATGGTGTAATTGATCATGGTATCTTCTTTGATAAGTTATTGCTAACAATACATATACATTAAACTGTGTGATTTTGATATGCTCATTAAGCGTAGTACACATGTCATTAAGGTTATATTCTCGTTTTACGTGTGTAATTTTATTAGCTTAATTATTGAGAGATTGGTAAATTTCTTCGTCTGTCTTTTTCTGGAACATATAACATAATGATAATCTAAAGTATGTTACAATTAATTTGAACGATCATACTAATATCTCTACTTTCGATTGTTATATACATATTTGGTAACTACACATAGGTAATTTAGCTACAGGTGATTTCACGCACGTATATCTATATGGTTAATGCACACTCTTTTCATAATACTTAATATCTAAGTTTTTTTTGGAGCATGTCCAAGTTCAACTTATTTCTACTTCATTTATATCTATCCATTTAAAATATAGTTTTTTGTGAAAATTTTTATGAAACATATTAATAGCTGTAGTCAGGTTCCATGGATAAGATCAATTTTTATGGCGTCTTTATAGTTAGTAGTAAAGATATGAGACTAAGAATATATATTTCTTAATTGAAAAGTTATTCCATGATAAAAATAAAATTTAGATACCATCAATCTATGCTTACTAAAATATCTACTTTAATCGTAATAATATCTATAATATTTTTTGTGAGACTCACAGGTAATTTTATGAGCAAGATGTTTTGAGGATTTAATCTATTCTTTATATAAGAACGCCTATACTAATACCCTCTACATTCTGGCGTTAATCCCCGGTTAGTGTAACCGTTTAGATGTAAAATAAAGCGTAATATATATATATATATTATTATATAATATATAGTATATAACTATGGTGTAATATATACGTATTTGGTACGTTATATATAATACAACAAATGAATCTAAAGAAGAAAAAATTTAATATAGTATAAGAAAGAAAAATTCATTATTATAAATCTCACTTTTCATAGTAATTATTTATTAGACTCCGTAGGTAATGTCTAGCAGTGTTTGCAGTAGGTATCTTCTCTGAAGAGCTCTTAAAAAAACTCATACATTCTTATATGTCAAGAAATGAGAGCTATTTTAGTAGACGATTAGGGGAGATACAAAAGTACATATGTAAAGTGTTGGAAGCATGACGCTGAAATTGAAAAGTTACAAAACAATGAAAGAAATTAAAAGGGTAAATGGGCAAATTCGTTCATGACTCAGTATCTTAATTATGGTAGTTCTCCTAAAAAAAGTAATTTAGGTCAAAGGGATGTTTTGAGGTATCTTCTTTAAAAACTCTTAAAATACTTACATTCTGCTCTCAAGGCACATATAAGAGTAATGTCGAGATAAGAGAATATAGATAGACTTGTCTGAGAAAAGTGACATATAGCTTAAGTAAAGTTTGAAGAAAATCTTAAATGCCTCAAAAAGAACAGCTGCTAGGTGATAGACACACAGCTCCTCCCAATCTGAATCTGCAATATAATAGAGTCCAATGTGTTGTTAGGATATTCGTTCTGATTTGAAGAACTACTAAAAAAGGGCTTTAACATTTTAGGACTCTCCAATATATTAGCTAATTAAATATACAGAATGGAGCATGTTTAAGTTATATAGATCAATCTAAAGACGTATATCGCTTTAAAGCTCATACGTTATGTAACATTATAAGCGGGCTTACCTTAAATCTAGAGAATTTAAAAAATCCTTCCCTTATCGTTTCTATAATAATAATAAAGTAGTAACACAAAAAATAATAACTTAAAGTTCTAACATAGCAAAAATTATATGACATTCTCTAATGTTATCTTTATCCACTTTTTCATGTAATTAATATTGGAACTAAATTATGGTTATATTATATGAGTGCGAAGTGTTCTTTGATGGTGACACTATTGTACGTAATATGTTTGTTTAACGTATCACTCTAATTACATGATTATTACTATTCTTGTGTTAGACGTGTAGCTAATATCATATCTTAAGTTCGTGTATAAAGTCTGTTATTACTATTAATCATTTTCAAGGTCTTTCATGTATAATAATACAACTCAACAAATAAATCATTTAAGTTTCTTGAAAAGATTGTATGTATTGACAATATCTGTCAATAAACTACATTCAACCTTTCCATATGATCATAGTGAAGTAATAGGAGAACATACACTGATTAAATTTGATCATGTGATGATCTCTGAGCGTATCTTCTTTTAACTACTAAAAAATACTCTCCCACTGGTTTAATTTTTAATTTTTTGAACCTTCAGCATAAGGCATGGTGATTTCGGATGTGTAATTCCCACAAGGCTTTTACATTTTATATAGCCGTCTCGAACTTAAGTTTTACATATGCTTTCTCTAATTTGTGGAAAAACCATATACACAATGAGGAGGTGAGAGTGTGTATATGAGGAGGAGAACAGGATGTGAAGTCAAATAAATTTAAAGATTGGAACAGTACTTCTCTCCATGAAATACTTATAATTTACCTTTTCTAATGATGTTTTTCCTCTTAGAGTGCAAGATAACTCTTAATGTTAATTATTATATGGCATAGGTGTTTGACATAAGTGTATAAATACATTATTCTATGACAAAATGTCAATAAATTTTAAATTGAATGTAATAATTAGGTAATAATAATAATAATAATAATAATAATAATATTAATAATCAATAATAATAATAATAATAATAATAATAACAATAAAAAATAAAAGATAAAAAAGTAATAATAATAGTAATAATGACATAATAATATTAAATGAAAATATGAAAATAATGTTAATTTAAATTAAATAATATAAAATGTATAAGTACTATAGGCGTAAGTTCAGAAGTTCTTAAATAAGTTGACCTCTCTCGATTTTAAGATATTATATAATACAATACCAAAAAAATATAAAAATCAAAGAAAAAATAATACTAATAAA
Source organism: Trachelipus rathkii (assembly GCA_015478945.1). Classification (NCBI taxonomy): domain Eukaryota; kingdom Metazoa; phylum Arthropoda; class Malacostraca; order Isopoda; family Trachelipodidae; genus Trachelipus; species Trachelipus rathkii. The sequence goes on from JABUQX010012251.1 coordinate 34,858, forward strand.
ATTAAAAAAAATAATCTAATAATTAATAGAAGAATATACCTAATATACATAAATACACTATCAATTGTAAAATTAATTTGGATTTCCCTAAAAATATAATTAACATCTCTTCTGACAATTTTCAGCAATATTTCTATCATTAATAATAATAATCTCTAAAATAATAATAACTATTATACAAATATCATGCGTATTCAAGATAAAGAGGACACGATCAGAGAATCGAAAGCTTAGGCCGACTAGCTAATATACCGTTTATATAATGCTCAGTCTCTAACAAAGCTAATTTCAGATATAGAGTAAAAGATAAACACTCTCAGGCTTTTAATACGTAGATCTACCCTGTTCTACCACGTGTAATTAATTTAGATCTCACTAGTAAAACTTTTTAAGTGTCACTCTGATGCTTGCTTGACCGATCTTTATATATCTTTGTTATGTATGTTTTCTTAAACATCCAAAGTTATTAATTAACAAATTTAAATGTATATCAGTAATGTCTGAGCCATGGTTTTTAATAGCATCAAAGCTGTAAGTAAGATCTTTAGGAGACTTATCATTTTTCAAAGTCGATTGACATCCTCTAAAAACGAAATTCTTAAAATGATGTCCACGAAGCAGCATCTCGACAAATCATATTAATTTAAATACGACTTCTATACGGTTTAACATTATTTCTCGAGTATCACATCTCAGAATTATGTTATGCAGTTGTGTTTATGATTGCCCTAATTTTTCCATTTATCAAAGACTCATCCTATCATAATTATCATGTATCGATATCATTTGTGAATAAAGTAAAAATAGAGTTGAATTGAGTTCAAAGGTATCAATTCCTTAGTGTATATCTATAACCTTTTCTTGAATGAATCATGTTAAGCGAAGTCTAATAGCGTACGTTCTAGTCTTAAGAAAGATATATACGTCTATATACTATTCTTTGATTGATAATACCAAGAATATATATTGCTAAAAAGTTTCTAGTATATATAAGTTATGAAATGTTATTATCCAATTCTTGTATATTTCATATAACTAAGTATCACTACATTCATAATAGTGATCTTAAAGAATTGTGTCACATAATATTTAGTCAATTATCCTCGGTATATCTATAAGTTATGATTTTTGAATTTAAACTTCTATAATTTTTCTCTGAATCTTCCCCACCCTTAATTGTAAATATTTACACAAAGGAGAACAGTGGCTTAACTGCTCAATTCTTAATTGTTCCTTGTGAGAGAAAATCTCATTATGCATTCTTTGGCATTTTTTCTTAACATCTCCTTGGTTTGAGGTATGCTCAGCACATAAGCAATAACTGTTATCGATGCATTTAGGTAATGATTTTATAGGACGTTTAAGTCGTTATAACAAAAGGAATTCTAAAAGTTGAAAAATTTATATATATGTTCTATTCTAATTTATCGATCAGAATAAATTTCCAAAGAATTAATGTATCATAGTGAATTTGTGACATCTCTAGTACTAACGAACAATACCAGTGTTTAACTTCAAATGCTCATCATATTGCCTTCCACCACACTGCGTACAAACACAGACCATAACATTCCTGCTTGTCAGAATATTTAAGCAGATACGCTCATTATGTTCTTCAGTCATATTCTTATAATAAATTATTAACAAAAAGAAATCTATAGAGATTACTATACAGAATTTTATTTTCAGTATCTATCAATAACTTAATCTTACCTTTTATATCAATAACAAATAAAAATATATTGCAAAAGCATATGATATACTCTTAGGGAAGTGATAGTATGATGAGTTCTCTCTGTATTTATATTATCACATAAATACTTACATCTGTGAACTCTCAATACTATCATATATCAACTATCACTGTTTAACTTTTAGTAAGCATTGAGTGTCTATGCGTACTCGTCTCACACTCATGATCGAAGTACCAAGATTTCGTATTCATCACTACAAACGATACTGAAAATCTAAATAATGTGTGTGAATAAATATATTATTGCTCAATATATTTCATTTAACTGTTAATATATTATTTTTTCATAATTTAATATATTTAGACCTCGCTAGTGAATATAGAGCTATGGTAGAGTTTGTGTGTTTGAGTACACTCTCTCATCTTTAGATAGAAACTTCTACCCAGATATTGGTGTACGTTCTGTCACATAATAACGACTCTTTTGTCGTCTGATGTCTCAAGAACAATTTAAAAGATAGATTTCAAGCTCCTCCTCAAGTATTTATTAAACGTTATATAGCCTGTTGAATACCATGAGTATAAACAAATTACAATAATTATTACTATAGAGTGTGGAAAACTATTAGGCAGATTTCATCTACATAAATTTCAAATGAACTGAGTTTGAAGGTGTTAAATAGTTTGAGAACTCACTACATCTACAATTAATAGGGCATTGTAGTTGATTTTGTAATCTACATCGGTATCTTCTTTAAAGAACTCTAAAATAGTTACACTCTAAAAACAATTAAAAAATTAGTAAAATTTGTTAAGCATATCTATTTCGTGTGTTATACCCCGCTTTGGAACATTCTTTGAGCATTGCTCAGCAATATGAAGTCATAGCGATAAGATGCTCACAACTCATATAGTCTATATTCGTTGTTTATATATGACGTTTTATTCACAAAAATAATCTAACAGATCTTTGAGAAAAAAAAGCAATTATTTTCACGCAATCTCCATTTCTGAGCATATTCACTTGATCTCCTTTTGGCAAAATGAAAGTAATTTGGTAATACTTAGCGCTATTTGTAATTAATATAGGCAAGGATCATGTTTGAGTAATCTTCTTTAAAAGTACTCCACCTAACTTACTTTAAGAATACTTACATATGAGAAAGGCTTCGTCAAAGTTTTTACTAATAGTATCTTTTCGAATTTTTCAGATAAGTGTATTGAGCTACCATACTCTTAAAAGCGTTACAGTCTCTATGCACTACTACCACCTCTCTCTCAGATAGTTCTTGGAAAGCATCCCTCTTTCATAACAATATGTATATCTATAATAGTTATTATGTGAATAAATAAATGATTACGCTTATAATAGTGCATACTTCACTATTATTAATATCTTCTCCATAGATAATTATCACTACATTGTACTTATTCTACTAAAATGTGAGAGATAATATAAGAGCAAAAGATGTATTGAAATGTGAAAATAATTGGGTTTCTTTTGCCCACACGCTCTATTGACTACCTATACATTGTTAGCATAGGTTATTAATGTATGCTAATTGACCATGACGTGATGTCTAGAGTGATGAAACGAGTATATACTTTATGAATGGTGCGGAAGGTTTAATTGAGTTTAACAAAAGATGTTCAAATTTGAAAAAGATATATTTAGAGGAAACAGATCATCTTAAAAACTCTACATTATATGTAAAATTTCATTCACTTTTCTGATAAGAAGGTAATTTAGGCATTTAATTAAGGTTTCTTATTTTAAGAAATCTAAAATACTTACTTGCCAGATTTTAGGTATTATAATATATATATATAATATATATTACTATATAATATTTATATAACAATTAAAGCGTATTAGTCTAGGTTTTTAATGAGTCATATCGTTTTAATTTGATTATATATAACCTAATAATAATAATAAATTGAGAAAAGTAAAATAAATATCAACATATATCAATAACATATTAGTGCAGTATTAGGACATTGTTAAACTTTATCTTAAAAAATAAAAATACAATATCCATTCTTCTTACATATAAACAAATAAATATTTGAAAAAGAGAATAATAATATACTATACTTAATTAAACTTCTATTACAATCAAGTTTGCTATATATCAGTTCATGGTTTGATAAATATAAATGAGTTCAAAAGTAATTAAATGATATTTTTGCCCATCGTTGCTTAAGCTTATAAGAGAAGGTCGTTAGAGTCCAGCAGCGCTTTTATGAGAGTAGTTATTCTTTTGTTAAGTTAGATGATAATAAAAGAATCTAAGTTGTAGACAAAATAAATATTTAGCATTCATATACTTAACCCTTCTCACATAAATAATATAGGTAACTAATTTGGATCACTCCAAGCGGTAATTATATCGGAAAGTTGCTTGTTCTCGAAAAGTGGGTATGCTTGCGCTTTGAAAGACCTCTTGAATAGACTGTAACTATTTCTACGAAACTGTGGTATTTTATGTAAACATTATAAATGACGTTGGTCAAATAATTTTTTTTTTTAGTCGAGTTACTCTGTAGTTTATCCTAATATATTATGAGTGTATAGTAAACAATTAGATAAAGATCTAAAGAGATTAGAAATAAATATTTAGTCAATTCCTAATGATTAACATAAATATAACTCTTTTTGGATAACCAATAATCTATTCGACGCGTATCTGAAACGTCACTGCGTACACTCTATACGGCATTTTATTTAAGTTTTTTTATTCTTCTTATTTCTATGATATCATAATTTCAAGTACACCAAGCAACCCAAATTATACTTAGCAATTGCTGTGAAACGTTTAAAGGATTTTTTGTACGAGTAAAATAGCGTCAGATCCAGAGCTAAGTAGGGGGGTCTGAGTAAAGATCTCTGTTTAGCGCCTTCTCCAAACGCTCCTATAAGCAAAAACGGAGATATCCTAAGGTAGAATACATAATCTCTCCGACTCTTGCCATCTTACTAAAAACAATCACATTTCAGGCTCAATGTCATATTAAATGAGAGTAACTTACCATATTTTTAACGTACTCTAATAGTGAGCTATAGCTCTCTCTGATTGTCGTTTTATTTTTCTTCTCATTGCATAGCATGATAATAAAAATACTCTTATTACATACTCAGTCTAGTTTCAACTACACGGCTGCTAGTTGAGCCTAATAGAGTAATATCGTGGGTGTTTATATAGTAGATTCCTAGCTCACCACACGCGAAATCTAAAGTTTGAACAAAATTAGCAATATTTTCTATCATACTAAATCCACTTTAATGTTAATAATTTAGACTCCTAAGGATAATTTAGTGCAGATGGTGTATAGAGGTCATTCATCTTCTTTAAAAGAACTCTAAAATACTTATACTCTGCGATAATTATATGTATATATATATATTATTATATATCATATATGTAAACAAAACCCAATACGGAAAGTTCGTAAGTACATTTAGTAATATATTATTATCATATATATATATATCTTTTTAAGTATATATAATATTAATATATATAAATATATAATATAATTATATTTAATATATAATATATGTATTATATTATTATAAAAAAATTCTAAAGTTGAAAAATTTAGCAATAAACTATCAATATATACACTTATAAGTTGTAAAATAATTTGGGCTAATGAGTAATTTAGGCAGGTGTTTTAGAGGTATTCTTCTCTTTATATGTATTAGTGTATTTATAAAATACTATTTAACATTCGGTTAGCAATAAAGGTACAGTAGTCGAGACTATATTATAGGTTATATGTCCGTTTAAGTATGTTAATATAACAAAGGAAATACTAAAGTTCATTCTATTGGTATTTCATATTAACTATTTAAAAATATACATTTTCAATGTTATAATAATTGTTATAACTCCTATGGATATATTTTAGGCAGAGCTTGATTTGATACGGTATCTTCTTTAAAAGAACTCATATCTAATACTTACATTTTAGTTATAAAAAAATTTATATACATTTTTTTATGTGAAAGAATATAGAACTATCAGTAAAGATACTTGAAGCTTTTAGAAATTCGATTGTTTTGTATTTTAGTATTAAAAATCTAAATAAATTATTAATATATTATAGATATAATAAAAATTAAGCATTCAATACTAACTTGTAGTGTGGTTAGTATGTATATAATTTGGATTCCCAGGTAAATTTAGGCAGGTGTTTATAATAATGGATTCTCTACATCTTTTAAATTGAAATTCTATAATACTCTTTAAACCTTCTTTTTTTATTATTTCCATCATTTACTAGTACAGTTTCTTTTTCTATTTGAAAAGCATTTTTATTTTTTTACTCTTTTATTTTAAAAGTGTTATATCTTAAAATATATACATAAACGAATTCTAACCTTTGGTTAGAATAATATAAGCATTTGAATCACGCAATGAGTTATATGTACATTAATTTATGGACTCCTAATGAGTAATTTATAAGGATAAGCGTGAGTGTTCGTGAAGGTATTCTTCTTTGTAAAACCTTCTAAATACTTACATTCTGGTGTATATTAATTATGCCAAATAAAGCGTAGTCGAGCTGTGGTATATCGTTTTAAATTATAGTGTTAATCATACAGTAGTATACTGTATCAAGTCTGAAGTTGGGTCACTATAATATAAACATTTCATTAACTAATATATAATTCATATTTCATGTATAATTGAATTGGACCCTATATAGAGTATAATGTTTAGGCAGGGTTGAGGTATCTTCTTGAGAAACTCTAAAATATTATTAATATACATTACATAATAATTTATATGATACCTTACATTATATGTGTGACAAAATTTCTCCATAACAAAGTATAAATCATTACAATCCAAAAAAGTAAAAAAAATTTGCATTCAATTAACTAACATTTCAACTTTCATATAGATAAGTTAAATTTGGATACTCACTAATAGGTGTAAGTTAGGCAGTATATAGGTTGTTTGATTATAGGTATCTTCTTTTAAAGTAACACTATCTATAATATAATACTTACCATTCTGTATTGTAGCAATAAAAGTCAATGTAAGTCGAATTACTATAGTATATATCTGCTACAAAAGTTTATGATATTACGGCCAAATTATATATATCAATAAAAAAACAATTCTAATGATATGAAAATTAAATTCAGCATTTCCCCAGTATACATTATTGCTAGTGGTAGTGTAATATTAATATTGTTTGTCCCGGAGTCTTATGGTATTACTCATAGCCTGCGGAGAGTTCTCGAGAAAGACTCGAGTTTCATCTATCCTTTGAAAGAACTCATATAACCTCCCATTTCCCAAATTCTAATGGAGTCGGAAATTGTAACAATAAATAAACGTTATCGATAGTATTTAATGGATATATCGTTATTACTTTATAATTGTTATACGTATAACAAAAAGATACTTACTAAGATTGTGAAAAAACTTAGTAATATTCATACTAAATCATCATGTCATGATATTAATTAAATATTTATGGACACTCCTTAGGTTAAATTATTTAGGCAAGGTTTTTGACGGATATCTTCTTTAAAAGTATTAACTCTAAATACTCTACATTCTGGTAGTTAGTAGCTAATATAAAGCGTAGATCAGATAGCACTTAGGTATATCGTTTTATATGTGTATTATAATAACAATGAAAATCTAAAGTTGAATAAATTTGCATTCATACTACTTATGTAACACTTTCTAATTTATAAATAATTTGATAGATTTAACAAAAAGTAGCTACATAAGGTGTTTGAGTTATATTATTTTCTGAAGACCTAATTAAATTTATCATATAATTCTGGTAAGAGATAAACTGGAATTGTAGCAATAATAAGCGTATTCGAGGACTTATATAGTGAGGATATCGTTATTTATAAGCTGTTTATATATATAACAAAGAATCTAAAGTTAAAAAAATTAGCATTACTAAACTTAAATCACTTTCATGTAATAATTGAGACTCTAGTTATATTTATAGGACGGTGTATTTGATAGTGTATATTACTTTGAGTAAAAACTCTAATAAAATATCTAGTACAATTCTGGTGTTGGATTTTATTGTAGCAAAACAGCGTAGTCGAGCTTATAGGTATGTCGTTTTATATTAGTTATGTCCATATAACAAAGAAATCTAAGTTTGAAAAAATTAGCATTCATTATAAAATCAATTTACATGTAATAACTTATGTGAAACCCTATGGTATAATGTTAATAGGCAGTTGTTGATAGGTTACTCTCCTTTGAGGAACTCTCAAAATTAATATTACATTTTCTAGTGATATAATAATATTATATTGTATGAAATCTAGCAAAATATATAGTCGTAATGTTTATCTCAGAATAAATTATTCATATTTAATTAGATTGATATAACAAAGAATCTATAATATAGTATGAATTTAACAATTCAGCTCATACTAAATCCAACTTGTGCATGTAAAATATTCTGGGTTTGACCACTGCAACGATAGGGGTGAACCTTTTGGCCCCAGAGGTTTGTTTTGAAGGTACTTTCTATTAAATAACCCTAAAAATATTCTTACATTTTATACTGCTATTGTTTAGCAATAAAGCGTAAGTCAGTCACTTAGTATATCGTGATTAATTTTAAGTGTATATATACAATAATGAAAATTATTTTAGTTGAAAAAATTAAGTACATTATTCTGGACTAGAGACTTTATCATTGATTAAAATTAATATCAGAAACTACATACCCCAATGCAAGTTTATTCTTATAAATCAGATTATTTGATGGCTATTTCTATTGATTAAAGAGTTCTTATATCATACATATACATTACTGGTATATATATATAATGTAGCAAATAAAGCGTGTTAAGTCGTAGCCTTAGGTGATATATCGTTTTAAGGTGTATATACAATAGAAATCTTCAAAGTCTGAAAATATTATAGCATTCATTACTTATAATCCCTTTCATGTAATTAATTTGGTAATACTCTTTATAGGTAATTTATAGCGCAGGTGTCATTTGATAGGTTTAATCTTAGCTGATTAAAAGTAATCATCTAAAATTAATTATACTTATATTTCGTTATGTAACAATATAAGCGTAGTCGAGATTAGATATATCGTTTTAAGTGTTATAAACAAAAAAAATCTAAAGTTTGAAAAAAATTTTAGCATTCAATTATACGTAAAGTCACATTTAGTGTAATAATATTTGTGAACTCACTATAGTATTATAATTTAGGCAAGTGTGATTATTGAAGGTGTCATCTTCTTTAAAAGAACCCTTAAAATACTTACATTTGGATCATTTATGGTATATCCAATAAAGTGCGTTAAGTCGAGCTTATTTGATATATCGTTTTAAGTTTCATTAAGCAAAGAAATCCGTAATACGTGATTGTAATTATATAGAAACGAAGTATTAAGCCAATATCATAACTAAGAATCTTTCAGTGTAATGAATGTTGGACTCGTGAAGACGGTGAATTATAGGCAAAGAGTGTAGTAAGGTTATTACTTATACATCATGGAGGAGAAGCCTACCTAAAAAAAAAGCTTACGATGTCTACTTATGATATTGACTAATGTAGAAGTTCAGACGCGATAGGTCTATTGCTATTTGAAAGAGTTATAATCATTTTATATAAAGTGTTTATTGATATAACAAAGAAAATCTAAAGTTCAAAAATAAAAATAGTCATTTCATTACTTTTAATACTTTTCATGATAATATAATTTTGATCTTCCATAGGTAATTATTAGGCCGAGTGTATTAGAGTATTCATTCTTTTGAATATACACTCTAAATATTTACATTCTGGTGAGGTAATAAAGCGTAGTCGATACTTAGGTATCTATCGTTTTTTTAAATCTTTATACTTTTTTGTATCGTAATTTTTATTTCAGTTTCAGGTTTTACATAGCATTTTATACTATATAAATCATTTCAGGGTTAGTATAATGAATGGTATAACTCCTATAGTACTTTAATTTAGGCAGGTGCTTTGAGGTTATATATCTATCTTGTTAATAGAAACCCTAAAATTACTTACTTTATCTGTTAAGAATACTTTAACTACCTTTTTAGATAATTAAGATAATAATATCGTTTTAATGAAGTTAACTTAAATATTATATATAACATATGAAAATACAAAAAGTTATAGAAAATAATTAGCAGTCTACCTAAATCAATGTATCAATATGGTATAATAATTTGTTTAACTTACATATGATTAAATTATTAGGCATAGTGATTTTGATAGAGTATTCTATCCTCTGATAGAAACTCTAAAATATTTTACATTTTGAGTATTAATATATTGTTAACAAATAAAAGACGTATTAAGTTCTATTAGACTTATAGTAATATCGATATGATATATTAAAGTGTATATATATATAATATTAATAAACAAGACCTTTAAATTCTAGAATATAGTTGAACAAACAACTCCTCCCATTGGGCTTAATATCTCATACTAAATACCACCTTTCATGTCATTACTCCAAATAATAACCCTCTGCGAAATACATTTTTTTGGTAGTAATTTTATATCATAAGGTTGTTTTAAGATTACAGGTGTCCAGCGAGTATTCTGTGCATTAATGATAAGTAAATCTAAAATTACTTACATTCTAGTAGTATGCGAAAAAAAGGCATAGTTAACAAAGCACAATTCTAATATACTTATTTAAGTTTTCAGTAAGATAGAAATATAAAGCTTAAAAAATTAGCATTTCATACTAAATCTACTTATTATTAAGTTGTATTATAATTGGACTTCTAATAAGGTAATTCTAGAATAGCGTGTTTGAGATATTACTTTCTATATTGAAGGACCCTTAATAATATATAACATTAACTTAACATATCTGGTGTAGCAATTAAAGTACGGTAATCGAGCTTAGGTATAATCAGTTTTTTACAGTGTAACCATGATATTTATCAAAAAAATCTCTACAGTATTGAACAAACACACTTGTGTATCAAGACAATCTTTACATAGATAAATCCCATTATCCTCTCCCAATATAAATAATTTAAGACATCCTAGGTTATATTTTTTAGGAGTGGCTAGTGTCTGAACACAAAAAAAAAAGTTTTTAGGTCATTACTTTTCCAGCAAGCGTTCCCTCGGCATTATAAAAAATGAATTACAATTTTACAAATGAACTTTATTTTAACGAAATGCACGATTATTTCCTATTACATCAAAACATTATAATGGTGCAGTTATTACAAATCGCATCCTGAAAATGAAATTAAAAGGATCCCAAATGAGGAATAATTGTTTTCATTGAGGTTATTTATTAACCGCCATCATTTCTTAAAGATCAGTAATAAAAATGGCGTTGTAATAAAAATGGTTCAAAAAG
>JABUQX010012252.1:0-26616 GCA_015478945.1 Trachelipus rathkii
CGATATTTCGCTAGGTTTCAGTAATCGTTGGGTGTTTAACCGTTTTCGCACTATCGTGCTTTCGCGTTTTAACCGCTTCAACAACGTGGAAGGTTCTCCGCAAGGGCAGGGGACGGTAAGGGGTGGGGCTTTCTTTCCGACTTCCATCATGTTCTTCTACTACTTTTTCTGTTCCGGTATAATAATAATAATAATAATAATAATAATAATAATAATAATAATAATAATAATAATAATATATATATATATACCGTATGTATATATATATATATATATATATATATATATATATATATATATATATATATATATATATATATATATATATATATATATATATATATATATACTATTAATATATATATATATATATATATATATACCATATATATATATATATATATATATATATACTGCTATATATATACCTATATATATATATATCTTCATATATGCTGCTATATATATATATATATATATATATATAACTCGAACCCCTAACCACACCCTGTCTCGAGGGTATTTTGCTTCCAGGTACCCTGCCGCAGCACCGGTCTCACTGATCGACTGAGGATGAAATTTCCCAGATTTCTCTGGGTTGATGGTTAGAGTGACAGTCGAAATGTGACACAGTTTCCGGGACCTGGTTGCAATCTGTGCAGATGTTTAAGGTGGTTTTGATTAAGGTTGAATCTATATTTAAGTGTTGAAAATTTAGTGGTGGCCACATCTTAGTTTGGCTAAGGATGACTGAATGGTTTTTGGAAGAGAGTTGAATTCAGGTGCAATGTTCATTTAAACATATATTTGGATTTGTCATTTCTTAAATAGTTTCCAGTTAGGGGTATGCAGATAGGTTTGGTGCATGAGAGATGTTTTGTGGTGGTGGGATGTTATTCAGAATTTGTTTTGTGGAATAATGCTGGAGAGGATGGAGGCTGTTTAAGCCTGCGATAAATGGGGATAGAGAGGATGGTGTGACATGGGTGCTGAGGTGTTTGTATTTTGCTGTAGAATTGAGTGCCTATCATTTCTAAGATTTATCTATGGGTAGCATTTTTGTTTCTTCATGCAGATGTTGTTGTGGTGTTGTAGATGTGCATTCTGTTATAATCTTAAATGCCTTATTTTGGGCATGTTTAGTTTCCTGTTTGCTGATGTTGTTGTTATCTATGTTTTGTGAACGTCAAATGTGTGTCAAGTGTTACACCGAGGATTTTAGGGGTTTTGTTTAGTGGTATAGTAATGTTATTTATGTAGATTTGAGGATGGGTAGTACAGAGTTGTCAGTCTGTTGTGATTAGAGTGATAGATAATTTATTTGGTGAACCGGACATTCTATTGTCAATCAGCCAAGTTTGAATTTGATTGATGTATTGTTGGGTCAGATTTGTAGCTGTGTTTTGGTTCTGGTGTGTCGTGGCAATAGTGATGTCATCTGCATAGGTTGTTTTGTTTGTGTGGTTCGGTAGATCAGCTGTGAATAAGTTAAATAGGGTGGGGGAAAAGATTGCTCCTTGAGGTACACAGTTTTTAATATTTACTGTACAGGGTTTTTTGTTGTTTGTCTGTATTTGAGCTGTTTTCCCTGATAGGAAGTTTGATATCCATTTCTTTAAATCAGGGAGGAGTAGGGATATTTGATTTTATTATTTTATGGATTAAATAGTGTTTGGGAACTGTGTCAAAAGCCTTGTTGATGTTAATTGCTATAAGTATTGTTTTGTGTGTGTGTGCTGGAGATTTAAGCCATTCATTATTGGTTGTATGATGTTTATGGGGGCAGTTGTGGTTGAGCAGTTTTGTTGGAAACCGTGTTGAAACTTTTGTTCAAAATGAGCTTTCTAGAAGTTTACATAGTGTGGATAGTAGTGAGATTGGACGATAGGAGGAGGGGTTTGAGGGGTCTTTTCCTGGTTTCAACTTTGGTGTGATGGAGATGGTGCAGCAGATGGAGGGGATAGAATTTAAATTGATGGAGCTATTGTATATGTGCTAGATGGGTTAGTGTGGTATTCTGTAGGTATTTGTTTGAGATGTTGTCAGGTCCTGTTGCTGGTGAGTTTTTAAGGGACTTTATGGTGTTTTCTAAGTCAGTTGAGGTTATTTCTATTGTTTGGTCGTGGTTGCATTTTATTTTCTTGAGGGATTTGATTATTTTCCTGTTTTGTGGGTGTGTGGGTTTATGACTTTGTTTTGCGAAGTGTCTTGCGAGGATGTTTGTGTGTTGGTGTGTTGTTTGTGGGTTTTGAGAGTTTGGATTTTGGATAGATTCATGAGTAGAATTTTTTTTTTTTTTGCATTGTTCCCTATTTTTATTGTTCCACATTCTGTTGTTCTTGTTTTGTAGGTTTTTTATAAGGAATGTTCGATGTGTGTTTTAGTTAGGTTCGTAATTTGGGTGTTTAGAGTATTGATTTTTATTCTAGTTTGTTGTACTGATTTTCTAAGTGTGTTACGCTGTAGGGGTTGGTGTCGCAGTCACTGATTCATTGAGTGCTTCGTCACTCTCCCCAACAACGCTGTTTAATCAAGTTTTTGATTTCAGGTGTTAAGGTTGGGTTAAATTTTTGAGGTATCCCCGGGGAATATTTTGGTTTGCGGATTTTTGGAACACTCCATCCATGTGCGGAGTAAATAGCATGGAGACATTACATGCCGAATACTCCGCTATTAATACTGAACCAATCACTGACACCATTTGTTCTTAAACAAGCTTCTGTTATCGACACACGTACACTTTTGATTTATTTAAAACTACCACCAACACCTCTATATCATACACCTGCCACAGAGCATTATTAATCTGACATACACCATTCACAGTTCCATAAAGCTTAAAAATACAATTTATTCTCATTCTCTCTCATTTTATTTCAATATTGAAAATTTGATCTACATATCCTCTACTTCTAAATCTGCACCTTGTTCTTCTCAAACTGACCATCAGACCACTCCTATCGAAACCAATATACCAACATCTTCTTACAACATTTAATAAACTAATTTCCTGGTTCCCTCATCCTTATATAAGGGATACTATTACTGCTCTCCTCCTCCGATCCTTCGGAACTATAACCTTCATAAACGCTTTGCTACACAACTTTTATACCCAGTCAACCAGTCAATCACAATCTCGCTTCCAATCTTGATCATTTTATCAGTAATTCCTTCTATACACGCAGATTTACCATTCTTCAACTTTCTTACTCTACCTATTACCTCCACACTGCTAATAAACTCATCTTCAAAAATACATATTACTTCTTACACCAACAAACCCACACACATTCACTATCACCTCTTCATTACTGCTAATGCTCTTCAGATTTTCAGTGTTCCCTCCACTCTCCCTTCACATCCATTTCAACAGTCATAAAAAGTACCATCCATATTTATTATTCTATGAAGATCCCCCTTTACTCTATTTCTTAACCTTTCACACATTTCCTTCTAGAAAAGCTTCCTATTCCCTTGCAAGTCCCCATTCATCTAATTCCAAACTATTCATTTATCTTTTTTTCCTCCCATGGATGCAATTTTAGTCTTCCTTTTTTCCTCCTCAAATATATCCACACATCTTTCCTTTGAGACTCTCCTATACTTTTAATCACTTGCATCAAATCTTCATCCCACCACTCAATATTGACATCCACATACTTCTCTTGCATCATTAACAAAGATTTCTTTCATTTGCGTCCTGCTTTGTTTAATTTCACCTTGTTCATATTCAACCGATTTATTTTCAAGTGCTCTCACATAATTTTCCTTATAACCATGTTCATTTAAGTTCTCTCTTAATTCCTTCCCACTTCCTTCTTTCTTTATCTCTTTCCTCTCCATCCATGCCCCTGGGGGGCTAACTTAATGATGATATATTCATATCCCAACCCCCTCACTGACAACGTCCTAATCACAAATTTCAACATCTTTACCAGTGGAAAATCAATCATAGTTTTCACATCAATACCATCTCTACCTACCCAACTCTCGTATAACTATGAATACTTTTGTGCCTGACGAATGTATTACCTACATATATTCCTCTCTCCCCCACAGAAATCAATCACCTTCCTACTATTCTAATTTTCTTCCACAGCGAAGAAGGAACCTGTTATATCATCCCTTTTTCGATCATGTATCCAACATTAAAGTCGCCCGACACAACCAATCTAAAGCTCCAACTCAACCTGTCCAAAACATCATTCAGATTTTCAAAGAGAGTCACAATCTCTTCAACATCAACGGACCATATGTTGCAACCACACACACACTGACCTTCTCAAACTTAATTTAACTATTAGAATTCTAGTGCTCACAGAAACAAAATCCATAATAACTCAATGCCACAAGTCACTCATCAAAATTGTTATATATATATATATATATATATATATATATATATAACTATATATATATATATTTCTATATAAAATATATATATATATATATATATATATATATATATATATATATATATATATATATATATATATATATATTCTTCTTCTTCATCAACCTTTTCTCCCCAAGACTGGGGGTAAGGTGCATCGGAAAAGAAAAGCAGTAGAAGAATATGACAAAAGTCGAAAAGAAAGCCCAGCCTTACCGCCCCCTCTGTACCATTAATTAGTAAGAACTCGTCTCAGTCAGAAAATCCACTATGGTAAATCGTCAATGTAAGGGTTCATCCCTTGGCTCAGGTGGGCCACAACCATACCCCCTCACAAAACCCCGCCATTCTCTCCTATTATGCAAGTTTATTCTCGCCCTGCCAAACTCACATTTCTCTCCTTCAAACACTCGTTTACTGACTCAATCCACTTTTTCTTCGGTCTCCCAGCCGGTCGGTTCCCAACACACTCGCCACTATGCATCCGGCAATCAACCATTATCATTCATCCTTACCCATGACCAAACCATATCCAACATACTTTCATTTATTTTCTCGTTCACCCCTTTCTTCACACCACACAACTCTCTAATACGTTCATACCTCATTTTATTAATTCTTCTCACACCTAACCCGCTCCTAAGATTGTCCATCAGAACACATTGAACTCTAGATCTATACTTCTTATTCCAGACCATAGTCTCACTACTATACAATAATACAGGTAACAACATACCCTCATGCAAGACACTAGCGCACTCAAGACTTAGTTCCTTTACATTCACCAACGTTTAATTGCACCAGCCACCTTCCTGCCATTCAACTGTCCTACTACACTCTGCATCATCTGTTCCCTTCTCATCCAACATATACCCTAAATATTTAAACTCAAACACTTGTTCTAGCTGCTCACCATCTAACATAACTTCACACTGAGGACTGCCCTCACTCACAACCATATTACTCTTATCTACGTTTAATTTCAAACCCCTCCACACACACCTGTAAAAATCTCTCTACCAATCACTCTCAAACTCTATAACTGAATTCATACACAAAACCAAATTATCTGCATATAATAGGTAGGCACCCTCCACTGATCTCCATTCTCCATCATTCTAACACCATTTCCTGACACCCCTATCTCAATTCTTTCATATTAAATCCATATACAAGTGAATAACCAAGAATAAAAGCACAGGCCTCACTCCGCTATTAATAGTAAACCAATCACTTTTGACACCATTATTCTTACACACGCCTCTATCATATATACTTTTGATTCCATTCAGAAGCCTACTAACACCATATATCACCTGTCATAGAGCTTCCCTATTAACCTATCATACGCCTGTTGCAAATCCATAAAACCTAAATACAATTTATTCTTCTTCTCTTATTTTGTCAATCATTTGTTTCAATGTAAAGATTTGATCCACATATCCTCTACCACTCCTAAACGAACCTTGTTCTTCACCTCAGTCACTCGACGCACTCTTTCATCCAAAATACCAGCATATATCTTCCCTACAACACTCAATAAACTAATTCCCCTATTATTCCTACAGTTCACCTTATCTCTCTTAGCCTTATATAAGGGTACTATTATTGCTCTCCTCCAATCCCTCGGAACTATACCCTCCATAAACGCTGTAATACACAACTTCCAAATCCAATCAATTACCTCCTCCTCCTTAATAATGACCTCATCCCCAAAATACCTATTCCTTCTTGCACAATCAAACCAACACACATTCACTATCACCTCTTCATTACTGCCAATGTTATACAGATTCTCGAAGTGTTCTTTCCACACTCCCTTCACATCCACTTCATCAGTTACAAAAGCACAATCCCTATTCATTATTCTAAGCAAGTTCCCCTTATTCTCATTCTTAACCTAATTCTCATTCTAAACCATTGGACCGAGAAATAGTTTACTGAGTATTCATTTGGAATAAATTACCTGAAGAATTTCGTATATAGAGAATATCAGAAGTGACTTGAGATCCCTTGAGGAGAAACTACTTGAAATTATTTGAGAAGAACTACGTTGGAAGTGACCTGTAATCACTTGATGAAGATTATATCAGTAGTGGCTCATGATCTTATGAAGAGAACTACTATGGAGAGAGTTAAAATCGCTTGAGAATAATTACTTTGGAAGTAACTTCTACTCATTTAGGAAAACATAATCTGAACGTGACCTGAGGTCACCAGATAATATTGAACGCAAACAGGAGTAATTATAAGAACAATTCTTTAGAGAGTGACTCATAGTCACAAGTGAAGGACTATCGGTTATCAGTTGAAGTCTACTCACGACACTAACAACGTTTGCGAAATAAGAAGATTTATTTAATATTTAGAATACTTCTGTATCCAAGATTAAAATTCGTAAATTGATTAAAAAATTCCAAAAATGACATCAATAGAACTAATTCCCTTTAAAACACAAACACGGATTTTCAAATGCAAAACACAAAGATATTATAGGGTCAAGGTTGTTAAGAAATCACAAAACTTAAAATAAAGTTATCAAAATAAAGATTATAAAATAATAACAATAATAATAAATTTTAAAATGTCCATAAATTACCTTTATTTCTTCATCAGTAAACTTTTTGAGCTTCACCAAAGGAAACTTTGACATCAAAAGATTTCCAAAAAATTCTTCTTCTTCTGATTCAAAATGTACCTCTGAGTCTGAACCCTTTTCAGCTATTTTCTTTGATAATGAACAAACATTTTGTAAATAATCTTACAATTGAAGTATATATAAAGATAATAAATAAACTGGTATAATAAAGCAGTAATAATAATAATAATAATAATAATAATAATAATAATAATAATAATAATAATAATAATAATAATATAATAATAATAAAATAATAAATAAGTCAGTAAAGGGTGTCTGAATGAGGAGGAGTGATTTGGCATGAGGTGGAGAAAGGTGCATAATAGGAGTGAATGACGGGTTTTTGTGAGGGGGCATAAACTCTTACACTGACGAGATACCACAGTGGGGGTCTCGTTGCGGTTGTGAAACCTCAGGTGGATTTTTGGCTGCGAGGAATACTTAAGGTTATGGAGGTTGGTGTGGACCGGGGGTTTCCAAATGAGCTTTACGTCATGTGTTCATACTTGAACTATTCTGTTTCCAGTCGCTGTTACCTCACTCCAATCTTGGGAAAAGGAGAAAGATAAAAAAAGAAATAATAATAATAATTTTTTTTGAGTTAATGTACAGGACCCACCACAGCTCACAAAGAAGTGGCCACCCCTGGCACATACATATTTCAAATGTCAAAGGAAGATTTGAATGGCGAAAAATGAATATTAAATATTCAGTCAATCAAAAATAAACAAAAACTAAATAAAATTGTATCCTTGCATTATAAATGGTATTAATATTACATAACAAAATCAAATGTTATAAAGAATATTCACTTCTTGGTTATAAAAAGAAAATAGTTACTACTAAAGTGGGAGGATTCAGATGCTGGGATATCTTTTAGAAGTGTTATGGACCATAAAGGAAAATGACGACGGCGAATAGGGTCCAGATGGGGCAATCAATTGGAAGTAATGGCAAACAGATTGCGGGGTTTGGCAACGGCAAATTTGCAAATGGGAGGAAGGTCCCCGTGGCATATAGTGACTGAGTGATATTGGTATGGCAAATACAGAGGCGTGCAAAGTATCACCTCGTGTAAGCACTTTCGTCTGTGGGAGTAAGACCACTCAATAATATAATAATAATAATAATAATAATAATAATAATAATAATAATAATAATAATAATAATAATAATAATAATAATAATAATAAAATAATAATAATAATAAAGAAATGTAATATTCCCTGCACTCTTAATCGCGAACTTTATAACTTGGTAAGTAATAAGAGAAATGAATTAAAATACCTTCACACGTTGAGGGCTTGACTTCTCAATCATTTCAGGTTTTATGACGTCATTGTTGACTTGTTCTTCGTCTAACATGGATTCCTTCTTTCTTTCTCTCAGCTCGGACTTTATAGATTCTGTTTCATCTAATTCTTCAATTTTAATGCTATATGGTGAAGTAGAGTTTGTTCCACTGTCAGAAAAGATCTGAAAAACATCGGAAGGCTTTATATAAGCTTACTGGGATAGGGTTCAACTAAAATAAGTTATGCACCATAGAGAGATTTGGATTGAAATCTCCTGCCTGATGAACCTCTTCCCTAATGGAGAATTTTATGTTAATGTTCACTTATTAGATTTAGAATTTCAATAAATTTAAATTTTTATTTTTAAAGGCAATGTAACTTTAAGCACTATAATAAAAGTAAAATGTTTTTCTTTAGGACATTAGAGATAAACTTAAAAAAAGTGATAAATGTGTTGAAAATACTCTCTAATAAAATACATTAGTCAAACAGTTTGAAGATATACTAATATAAGAATTTAGGCATTTGAATAGAATCTTTGTTTGAATGGCATTTACATACTGTATGAAACTGTTCGTTGGTGTTACTAATTTACACATGGTACTAACATTTCATTCAAATTTCTGTAAAATTAAAACATATTATATCAGAAGAGACAAACTGAAAAGCGCTATTGGCCAGAGCCAAAGACTTGCAAAATGACAATCTCTAGCCTAGTTGAAGTCGGATGTTATGTTTATCACTATTACATAATCAAGTAAAATTGTGTTAAAGATCAATTAAGGGAAGCAATCTAGTTTGAAGACTAAAAATAGACTGTCGGTTGTTTTTAATATCGACTCTGGGAGTCGGAGTCAGTTAATTTTTTTTTTTTTTTTTTACTCTATCTCTTATATATATATATATATATATATATATATATATATATATATATATATATATATATATATATATATATATATATATATATATATATATATATATATATATATATATATATATATATATATATATAACCCACCTGAGGATCATGTTGATAAGAGTTATATTCTAAGTCTAATTCTTCATCTTTAATTTCAATTTCAGATTTTACATCCATTTTAATGAATAAATTTTAATTAAAATATATCCCAAATAATTAATACCCTGTAAACAAAGGAAAGAAAAAATCCTTGATACATTGTAATTAAAATAACTTAGAATGGAAATATAATCCAAAGTCTTCAGAATATGTTTATCAAACTTTTTTTTTTTTTTCATATTTAAGTATAGCAGCAAGTTTTTAAAGTTATAATGAAAAAAATAGGGGAGACTCCACTTCAACTTGTGCTCTATTAACACTTTCAAACTTTATTATAACTCATTCTAAATAATTTTAGTGATAAAATGATCTATCATGAAAAAATCTTATTCAATATTAAAATACTAAAAAAAATATTAAATTAAGAAAGTTAATAAAGTAATTAAAAAATATTTTTGAACATTAAATTAAATAGGCCTAAGTTATTAAGTCTGATTATAAAAATTATTTTTGGTAAAAATTTAAGTTCCGTGAAACTTTGAATTTCTACTCTCTAGAAACTATGAACACAAATTCAATGTAAAAGCATAATAATAAGTCAAATATTTTTATTTATTATTTATTTATACATGATCTTGGTGTAGATATATATTCTTAATGTCTTAATGTCTTAATAGCCTTAACATTGGCACCACTTAACAAATATTTTTGGTTTTAAAAAACTTTGTATTTAAATACTAAAATTAATATAAAAGAAAATTAAAATAATATAGCCTACATATGAAAAATATAATAAATAAAACAAAATATGATAACAGTGAGCAGAACCCTGGCAACACTGATTTTTATAAAAATCACAGGATATAACCTAAAAAAAAATAATGAAGAAGAAAAATGAAAACAAAAATGGGCGGTCTCTTTAGGAAAAAAAGTTACAGCCACTCAAAGAGGTTAAAACTTCCATAGACTTTCATTTTTGATCCATCCAGGTTAGGTCTCATTTCAGGCCCTCTAGCTTAGGTTATGATAAGTTTTGTTAGGTATACACAGAGAAAATCTATGTATGCTGTAAATCTAGTAACCTGAATAATAAAACAGCACATGAGGCCACATTATTTTTTATAAAGCCTATGGGAAAATTTTAAACTTTTGAGAGGCTGTAACTTTCTAAAGGCTTAAATCATTTTAGGTTTTCTAAACTTCTTTATTTTTTAAAGTATACCCTACAGTTGGGCACTTTTTATAAAGAAATCTATGGGGTTTAATAACTTTAGTTAATGTAACTTTTTTTCCTAATGAGCGCCGATTTTCGTTTTCATTATTCTTCATGATTTGTTTTAGAGTATATCCTGTGATTTTATAAAAAATCGGGGGTGGCACCCTCTGCGCTATTACCCAAAATAAAATAAAACAAAAGTAAAATAAAATAAAAACAAATAAAAAAATCAAAATAAATTTAAATAAAAATAAGAGAAAATACTAAAAATAAATATCCACAAATCTCTTAAAATATTCGGTAAATATGTCACAACCCTTATAATTAATAATAAAGGAAGTAATGGGATCAAAATATACATCTCTAAGTCGTTCACTTAAATTTTTATCATTATTATTTATATTTTTTAAACTGCAATTTTAATTATTATTATTATTAATGTTATTTGCAATAAATTGAACAAAGAAATCATCTTCATTTTTTCAATATTAATTAGAGATGTTAAAAACAAAAATGATATTTTCAATCAGCAAAAAAAATTACTAAAAAAAATAAAATATAAAATGTAAAAATGCAAAAACTAAAACAATATACGAACTCGAAGATACTGTATTACATATACTTATATCGTATATTATATAATACTGACACTTAACACTGGGAAGGGACCAGTATTAAATTCCATTAAAAATTTAGGGTCATGTCAATTTTTTCTTACGTTCCTTGGAGAAGTTTCATCAATAATGAAAAAGAAAAATTTACCAGATAAGAGAGAAAATAAATTTATTCAATATGTATTTGGTGAAATTCAATAAATTTTTAGTTCTATACTTTTTTAATTTTTTTTTTTGTTTTAAATTTTTTAAAACAATTATTTAGACAATTAAGATTTTTTTTTTAAAAGTTTTGTTTAAACAATTTTATTTAATCATTACGATTTATTACGATGAAATTATCTCTCTCTCTCTCTGATATATACAGCTTTCTTCGTTCTTCAAGATGCTCACAGGACTGCTCTACAACTTCGGTACGATGGTCCCGCCAAGGTCCTCTGTAAAGTCGGTCGCATCCAGCATCCAACGAGCACCGAAGTCGTTGACATTGATCTTCTCAAGCAAGCTTTCATAAAGGCAGACCCTCCAGATTCTTGGAATTTCCAGACTCCACAAAGGTATTCCGATTCCACTCTCTCTCTCTCTCTCAACCTACCTTTACTGTATTCCTCCTTCCCCTTCACTGCTTCCTTCTACTCCACCGCTACCACTTCCTTCTCCCCCGCCGCAACCACCTCTTCGATCGTTATACTCATGAACTCACGTTTGCAGATAGAAGGTCGCGTGTTGGTGAGCAAAGTTCGTTGGCCTAACTGTTACCTTGTCTGACTCTTCACCGACAAACGCTCTGGAGGGGAGTCCTGTAGCTGTCGCCTAGCAACTTATCCGTAAGGCAACCAGTTTTAATGACGGGTTCTTTCCCGATCCTAGTGCTAAACCTTTCATAAGCCACAGACGATGACGGAAGACTACGCGTTTCTGGTTATTTTTCGTACAATTATCTGCATCAACAAAATATACCAACACTTAATGAGATAAGGGTATTTAATACAAACATTATTATATTTTATTAAATTTGTTCTTATAGTTCTAACTCTAGCCTGGAGGCTACGGATACAGAGATATATTTATCATATATTTATGATGCTTGAGAATCCCTTTGCCGATCAGTTCTCCGGAGGCCCTGCCCGATTTGCTTAAATTTTCCTCAGTCATGAACAAATATGCGATAACATATATTTATATTTTATTTGGATGAAGGCATGCGCATTGCGCGTTTATATTCATTGAGAAGCTTCCAATTGCATTACGCAACCACCCAGGAAAATCATTCTTCTTTTTTCTTTATATACTTGGGGCCTGTATTTTACTTCATATCTGAACCATAACTGCTGTCCAAATAAAGCTACTTGTTGGAAACTGGAGCTTTAATACCCTGCAAGCTACTTCAACATATTAGCAAAGCCTCTAATAAAGTCCCCCATTTTATTATAGGCTGATGCACAAATTCTCATACTATGTAATAGAGATAAGCACAATCGTTCATGACTTCGGAGGACGAGTCACCAAAGATGTTAAAACCTAGATCATGTATTCCCTATTGTTTCTTCTATTTCCAACCGCCCTATTTAAAACAAACAAATGGTAAAATCATATGAAAATATGCCAGATTCGCTAGACATTGCTGCCAAACGTCAGCAATATCTTCCTAGTCTGGTGAAAATTTTGCTATTTGCTTGTTCAAAATTAAGGTGGATGAAAATAATAGAAACAATAGAGAATACTTGATCGTTTTTATCCATATCTTTTGTAACTCTTCGTTTGGAGTCATGAACGATTTTGCCAATCTCTACTATGGAATAGGTAGAATAGTTTCTATTTGGATGAAAAACTGTTTGAGTAACAAAAAACAACGATTTAGATGAGGAAATAAAAAGTAAGATTTCTTATCTTGATGATACGGAATTGACTACTTCTGTTGCGAATCTTGAAACTTGAATGCAAGTCCAGCATGACTTGAGGGGGTGGGGGGGACCTTGGCTGATCTGATGTGATAATTAATTCTCAAACCAAGAGTGTAAGGTATTTTGTTTCCTAAAAGGAGGTGTAGTACCATTAGTAGTAATTCGAAAGGATGAGAGCCAATATTTAGGACGTATAATAACAAAGCTAACAAAATGTCAGTTAACAAATAGTAATGATTCTGACAAGAGGAACTTCATAATACTAATGTCAGGTCGTTAATTGAATATACGCGTAAATTTGGACAACAAACCTACGAAATGTGCATAAATATTAAAAGGCAATAAAACGTAAAGCTACAAGGACGATTTGACTTTGAAAATAGAGTTAGAGGAGTACTCTTTCTGTATGTAAGCGTAATTAATTTTGATCTAAATATAATTTGATTTATTATTAAAATATTAAATTAAAAATTAAAATTTTAAAAAATTAAAATATAAATATAAAAATAATACATCAAATTCTAATTGAGTTATCAGTAACTTAGTTCATTTATTTCATTAATTACAATTTAATTATTTTATTAAATTAACAATTTAATTTGGAAAAATAAAAGCCATTAAATATAGAATTTTATTAATTCTAATTTGTTTAACATTTATTATACCATTTTGCACAATAATAATTTCCTTCCATTTCTAATTCTTCATTATTTACTCTTATGTCTTCTGAAAGTGTCATTCTAATTTTATTCAAAACCGAATTGAATCGCCCTTCTCCAATTCAAAATTCATTCCAATATCTGCTCATAAATTACTTGCTACATTTACACGTTTTTCTGTTTGATGCGAGATTTACTTCATTCATATGAGGAGAGCGTGGAGGGAACACTTCGAAAATCTACATAAGTGTTAATGATATATGGTGTTGGTGGTAGGCCTCTGAATGGAATCAAAAGTATGTATGACGATAGTGAGGCAGGCCTGTATAAGGATAAATGGAGCTGAAGTGATTGGTTTAATATTAATAGTTGAGTGAGGCAGGGATGTATTATATGTCCTTGGATACTTAATTTATATATTTATGGGGTGATGAAAGAATTAGAGATAGGGGTAGCAGGTTAAGTTGTTAGAATGATGGGAGAATGGAAAAAGAGTGGAGGGTGGCTTGCTTATTGTACGCGGATAATTTAGTTTTGTGTATCGAATTTGAAGAGAGTTGGAGAGTATTGGTAAAAGGGTTTGGTTTCATGTTATATGTGAGCAATTGGAACAAGTATCCGAGTTTAAATATTTAGGATATGTGTTGGATGAAATGGGAACGGATGATGCAGTGTGTAGCAGGAACGTTGTGAATGGTGGGTAGGTGCCTGGGGCAATTAAATCCTTGGTTTTTCACGAGGGATGTTGTGACCTGTGTTGATGTATAGTAATGAAACTATGGTCTGGAATAAAAGGTATAGATCTAACGTACGATGTGTTCAGATGGACAATCTTAAGGGCGTGTTAAGCGAGAGAAGAATTCATAAAATGAAGAATGAACGCAATAGGGAGTTGTGTGGTGTGAAGAAAGGCATAAAATAAGAGAATAAACGAGATGACATCGAGATGGTTTGGTCATAAGAAAAGTATGGATGACAGTCGGTTGGTTAAGAGGATGTATAATGGTGTGTGTGTGCTGGGAATCGACCGGCTGGGATTGGATTGTGGATTGAATCAGGAAAGGAATGTCTGAAGGAAAGGAATGCTTCTTTGACAGAGGCAAGAAGAAATGTGCATAATAGAAGTGAAAGGCGGAGTTTTGTGAGGGTGGTATGGTTGTGGGTCGCCTGGTCCAAGGGATGAACCCTACATTGACGAGATACCACACTGAGAGTCCGTCGGTGTCGTGAAGCCCTAGGGTGGACTTTTTTACTGCGACGAGATCTCACCTAAGGATATGGAGGGTATGATAGAGGAAGGTAGGGGGGACTTTCTTTTCGACTTGCATAATGCTCTTCCAATACTTTTCTTATTCCGGTGTATGCTGCGCATCACACGCCAAAGGAAGATGATGATGATATAAAAGAGGCAAGATATTTTTCTTCACTTCTCTGCTAAAGGATTAACCTTTATCTACTTTTCAGGTTAATAAAGTACTCAGTGGAAGGAGAGGATGGGGGTGGGGGGAGGGGCTGGCTGTGAAAGAGTTGAGACAAATAAATGAAGAATGATTAAAAACTGCATTTCTCTTTTTAATTTTCCTAACCTTTTAAATGAGGACGTTTCAAATGGATTTTCCTTTTTCCCCTAATTCCTCTTCGTGTAAATTGGTTTTCCTTCTATTTTATATATGTATTCGATATTGTATGAGCCATGAATAAGGAACACTTGTCATACGTCTCTCACTAGTCACCATAACCTACACAAATTCTCTTCCCTCATTTACTCTTTTCTATCATAATTTTTATTGCTTTAATTACCGTAATTATTAATTGTTCTTTCCATTAAGTATTCGTTCTTTTCCTTCGTCCATTCCCATTCACCTTCTCCCTCCATCTCGTTCATCCTCCCCACGTATTGATCTACTTCCTCCTCGATTTGTTTTATCTGTTCGTGTGTTATCGGGGTCTTTTTGTTATTTATATTTGTTGCAATACTGGCAAATCTTGCATCCGGTATTCTTTCCAGTTTAATTTTATCTATTTTATTTCTTTGTTCTAACATTTTTCTCGTTCGTTTTGTTGTTCCCTTTTTTGGGAACATCTTGTGTCTTCCGTATGTTACGCACCAGAATATCTTTTTTTTTCTTCCACCGTGTATTCCAATCTATCACCACCTCTACGGTTGTAGGGGTTGCATCTTTTTTTTTTTTTTGATTTTTAGTTGTTTTGATGAGTCGGGAGAAGTCTTAGGCCTCTCTGACGATTCATCAGGTGGAAGTGGGGTATTAGGTTTTATAATCCCACACCTTACTGGTGTATTCTTTCTATTTCCGGGGAAGGATAATTTGATTTGCTCATCAGAGCTCCGTCCCCCCTCATCTCCCTCTAAAAATGGGGTAGGGCCGGCACCAGGTCTTCCGAGTTCCTGGCACTTAATATTTTTATTTTTTCCTGCCATGGATAGTTTCCAGTAATATCCACCACATATTGTGGCTTCATGTCTACTGTCTTTTCGCAGGAAGACACATCTGGGGCGGTATATCTTCCGCCTCACCGTGTCTCCCTGGGCCCCCCCCGCGTCGACAACGCAGACAGTTCTCCGGGGGAGTTATTGCTGTGAGTTAACAGATGAGCTTTTAAGTTACTTTTCCAATTACATTCATAGCTACATTTAGAACATTTAAATAATTTCGAATTGCTGTGATTTAGCAGATGAATTTTTAAGTCTCCTTTCCGATTACATTCATAACTGCACTCAGAACATTTAAATAACTTCGTATTGCTGTGAGTTAGTAGATGAATTTCTAAGCTACAATGAGCTACACTCAGAACATTTAAATAATTTCGAATTGCCGTGAGTTAGCAGATGTTTTGCTAAGTGATCTTTCCGATTACATTCATAGCTGCACTCAGAACATTTAAATAACTTCAAATTGTTGTGAGTTAGCAGATGAATTTTTAAGTTACTTTTCTGATTACATTCATAGCTGCACTCAGAACATTTAAATAACTTCGAATTGCTGTGAGTTAGGAGATGACGTTTTAAGTCACTTTTCCGCTTACATTCATAGCTGCACTCAAAACATTTAAATAATTTCGAATTGCTATGAGTTAGCAGATGAATTTTTAAGCTATCTTTCCGATTACATTCATAACTGCACTCGGAACATTTAAATAATTTCGAATTGCTATGAGTTAGCAGATGAATTTTTAAGTAATCTTTCCGATTACATTCATAACTGCACTCGGAACATTTAAATAATTTCGAATTGCTGTGAGTTAGCATATGACGTATTAAGTAACGTTTCCGATTACATTCATAGCTGCACTCAGAACATTTAAATAATTTCGAATTGCTATGAGTTAGCAGATGAATTTTTAACCTATCTTTCCGATTACATTCATAACTGCACTCAGAACATTTAAATAATTTCGAACTGCTGTGAGTTGGCAGATGACGTATTAAGTCACCTTTCTGATTACATTCATAGCTGCACTCAGAACATTTAAATAATTTCGAATTGCTGTGATTTAATAAATGAATTTTTAAGCTAACTTTGTGATTACATTCATAGGTGCACTCAGAACATTTAAATAACTTCAAATTGCTGTGAGTTAACAGATGAGATTTTAAGCTACTATTCTGATTACATTCATAACTGCAATGAACACACTTAAACTTTCTTTTCTTATGTGTCTTTAAATGGCTCGTCAACTCACCTTTGTTTTCAAAAGTAAAATTACAATATCTGCAACTAAGGTAATCTTGAAAATTCTCTTTAATGACTTGATCAAAAGGTACTGACGTTAAAGGTCTGCTTCCAGAACTTTTCAATTTGGAACCTTGTTCACCTTGATCAGCGACACCGATGAGGCTCTGAAGAAAAAAATAAAAATTTAAAATATGAATGCAGGAGAAATTTCAAATACTTTAAGGAATTGTTATAAATATATGATTATTAATTTAAAAATCATCATTTGAAGTTGAAAAGAATTATAAAATTTACCAATAATTGAAAACCTAAATTTACGAGGGTAACTCTTTATAGAGAATAAAACTATTTTGCCTGAATTACACTGGGGAACAATTTGTAACTTTTTTTTTTTGTTGAGTTCGATTTTTCAGCTGTTTTAGGGTTAAATATGCATGCTGATTTCAAATCTGGAGTTACTTTTCTTCTAGCACGTCAGGTTTTTTCTCTACACCTTATGTGAATGTGACCACTCTCTGCGATATATATATATATATATATATATATATATATATATATATATATATATATATATATATATATATATATATATATATATATATTATATATATATATATATATATATATATATATATATATATATGTGCCGCTGTGATATAGTGTAGCGCATTCCGACATTGAGTCCGAGTTCTTGTTTATATACAAGGTTACCGTGGTTAGGTTTTATTTATATAATAACTGAAAGCTTTCCTTATGTTTGCCTTTGCTAGTTCGTGTCGTAAGTGCTTAAACAGCCCCGATTCATTTTGCTATATATGTGGCAGTTTTACCATTCCCAGTCAAAGGACAAACATCAGTACATTTGTTAGGCAAGCTTATTTTGCATATTTTAAAGTGAAGATTGGTGATCAAGATAAATCATGGGCCCCACACAAAGTGTGCAAGCAGTGTGTCGAGAGTTTACGGATGTGGATGAAGGGAAAACGTGATAAATTTCCATTTGGTATACCTATGATTTGGCGAGAGCCCAGAGATCACTCAAGTGATTGTTACTTTTTATAGTAAAAACGTCTTGATATAACAAGAAAAACAAATGTAAAATAGAGTATCCTAGTTTACCATCAGCTATACGCCCAGTGCCTCATTCAGCTGAGATCTTAGTGCCAGTTTTCAAAGAATTACCCACTTTCAGGGCTTGTAGCGAGTTTCTTATCAAAAAAAGTGAAAAAAGTGAATAAAATTTTGAAAAAAAGTGAAAAAAAATGACTGAAATGCTGAAAAAAGTGAGAAAAAAATGACTGAAATGCTGACAAAAATTACATATTTTTGAGAAAAACGTGAAAAGAATTTACAATTTCCATTACTAAAATTCAATGTGACCTAACTTATTTACTATAACAACATGCTATTTACTTAATATTTTGGATGCTAAGAACTATGAAGTAGGTTTTAAATATAAATAACTGAAGATGAAAGTATATAATAATGAAATGTTAGTTTTAGAAAGTCATAATGTAAAGAAAATGGAATAATTATAATGAAAATAATGCCATCCCTCCAGGTAGACAAAATAATGCTCTTCAGGCTATCACGAGCTCAAGGCAAATGAAACCCACCTGAATGAAAGCCTGTGATACTTACTCGATTCAGTTTTCGTTACAGCCACCTGCTAGGGCAATTTTGCAACTATTCATAGAACTTCCTCAAATCAGACAATTCATAAAAAGATCCATTATATCTTCAGCTACTAAGGTAATTGAGATTCCTTAAAGCTCTCTTCAATCTTTTATTAGCTTCCAATAACAGTTTGTCTGCCTCTTCTTTGCTCTGCCTCTCTTTCGTAGCTTCTTCAAGGCATTTGTTTCATCATCAGAAATTTTTTTCCTTTTTGGTCAATTTGTTTTTTGTTTCCTCTTCAGCAATTTTTTTGTCTTGTTCAGCCTTTGCAGCTTCATTCTTCGAGTCTCCTTTTTTCTCTTCTCTATCCAAGTAAGCAAAGTATTGTTTATTGCTAAACGTCCCATGGAAAGGAGCTCTGGAGTTAGAGAAATAAGGTAAGGTTTGTTATCATACATTTTAAGAGCACTTTTAACAGTGATTAAAGCATTTAAAGTTCTCTCTGACATAGATGACCTGGTACTTGTAAGAGTTCTGCCTGATGTGGAAAATGCTCTTTCCACATCTGCATTACCATGTGACACAGCGACAGTGAAGCTTTTACTACTCTTTCAACTGCTGGAAATCTTGAAGTGTTTACTGATGGATCGGTTTTATTAAAAAACTGAGCCCAATACAGATCTATAGATTTTTTTTTCGGACTCTGGTTCAGCTTTTCCAATTGTATTAGTTTCCCCTCATCTAAGAGTATGTCTTGTATGGATTTTCCATGGCATGACCCTAGCAATCTCGAACTATATTTTGGCAGCATTCTTTGGACAATCTCTCATTAGGGGATAGACATGTAAATTTTTTCAACAGAGAGCTCGACACATGATTTGTTCACAACATGCTTAACAGATTCAACAAAATGTTTTTGTGCTTGCAGACAGAAAAACGTTTTGTCTTTTTCACAAACATTTTCCAAGTTTCTTAATACCTCATCAGAAAACTGGATTTCTTTCAATGGCAGTAAATGTTCAGTATTAAAAAAAAAAGCATCAATTTTTTTTAAATCAAGATCTTTGAGAATTTCTGACTTGCAAATCCTTCCCAACAGTTTCATAACCAATGATGACAAAACAGAATGCAAGATCGAGATGAATTAATGGTTCTTTTTTTTTTTTGGAAAAAGCCTTTGACACTCGTAAAGATATGTGCGCTAGATATAACAAAGTTAAGCTCTGCTTTAATGGTAGGTTTTTTTAACAACCTCACAATTTTCTGATATCCAGGTCTTTTCATCAGGTTGGGCCTATGCTTAGTTACATATGTAGGAAAATACTTCTTCACAGCTTCCCATTGTTCCAAAAAATTTCAAATTTCAAAAAACTTTATTCAATTATTATTTAAAATTATTTTAAACAACCTGAAAATTAAAAATTTAAACAAATTATTTACCTATGTTTTCCAGTTCTTGAGTTCAATAAACAGTGTTTTGTAGTTAAACCACATTTTTAATTCAGTCACAGGTAAAACAGAAGAAAAAGATATCTCCAAGTAACCTACTTGCCCCAAAAAAGTGAAGAAAAGTGAAGAAAAGTGTAAAATTGCTTAAAAAGTGAAAAAAAAATGACAAGACTAAAAACAGTTTTCAAAGAATTGCTCACTTTGGAAATACAAGAATACGAGTCTGATTAACATCAAAGTGACTCCAACGACGATAATTTTGAAATTGAAGATGATTCCGTTCGTAAGGGATTTGACCAGCTTGAGTTGAATGATTTGGCACGAGATTTGGGACTATCTAAAAAGCTTCAGAACTGTTAGCATCAAGACTGCACGAGAAAAACTTGCTTGAAAAAGGAGCTAAGGTATCCTACTTTCGATCAAGAGAAAGTGCGTTTCTGCAATACTTTCGAAGTGATGATGGATTTGTGTATTGCCATAACGTACGTGGTTTAATTGAAGAGTTGGGAATTTCAGCCTATAACGCAACTGAATGGCGATTGTTCATCGATATGTAGTTCAAAGCGGAGCTTAAAGTGTCTCCTCCTCCACAATGGAAATTTATTTGGTTCAGTCCCAATAGGCCATTCAGTTTGTTTGCGTGAAGAATATGAAGACATAAAGAGAGTCATTGAAAAGTTGCAATATCACATGCACCAATGGATCATCTGTGTTGACCTTAAAATGGTCTGCTTCCTCCTTGAACAGCAACGTGGATACACCAAGTATCCATGTTTTTTGTGTATGTGGGACAGCAGAGCTCGTGAGAAGCATTGGGTGCAGTCGAATTGGCCCCCAAGTTCTGACCTGAAGCCTGGTGATCCAAACATTCTACATCAGCCCCTTGTCCACAGAAAGAACATAATATTTCCACCTCTGCATATAAAACTCGGTCTCATGAAACAATTTGTTATAGCTTTGCCAACTGAAGGAGACTGTTTCAAGTGTCTCATTTCGGCATTTCCTAGCCTGTCATTTGAAAAGATAAAGGCCGGTTTGTTTGATGGTCCACAGATTCGGCAGCTCCTTAAAGATGAACATTTCATGGGAACAATGACAGAACTTCAAAAGAATGCTTGGTTGGCATTCAGAAACATTGTCAAAGACTTTCTTGGAAATACCCGAGCACAGAATTACACCGAAATTGTCCAGCAACTCTTGGAGGGCGAGCTTCAAAATGCTTGGTTGCAACATGAGCATCAAATTGCATTTTTTACGTAGCCATCTTGCTAACTTCCCGAAAAATCTTGATGCAGTCAGTGATGATCAGGGTGAGCGATTCCAAAGATTTGAAGGTGATGGAGGCACGGTATCAGGTAAATGGGATGTACATATGATGGCTGACTATTGTTGGAGCATCAAGCGAGAATGTCCACAGATTAAACACTCCAGGAAAAGCTGAAAGCGAAAATTTTTACTTTAATATTATGTTTACCGATCGAAATTTAGCTTGCAGTAACTATATGTACAGTGCCGGAATTAGGTTTGAGGGGGCCCTAAGCTATTGAAGGTAATGGGCCCCCCTTTATTTATTTATATATATTATATATATATTATATATATATAATATGTATATATATATATATTATATATATTATTATATATATATATATATATATAATATATATATAATATATATATATATTATTATTATTATATATATAATATATATATATATATATAATATATATATATACCTCTGGGGAGGAGTTACCCCTACCAGTGCGCGTCCCCCAGGTGGCGATGGGGGGGCCCCTAAGGAGGGTAGCTCGAAATATATAAATAGGAGCCGTGGACGCAAAAACTGCAACGAGGAAGGTCTTAGAAGCCGCTGCCGAAGTGAAAATGCTCAAGAACTCTGTTTTGCCTCCGGAACGTCAACGGACTGATTAAGACGGAAGACGACCGCCGATCGAGGACCTGAAAAACGGAAATCCTTCCGGAGAGGCCTTAGAGTGGCTTACCTGAATGCTGGAACCCTTAGGGTAAGGAGGAGGAGATGGTGGAGCTGATGCTGGAAAGGAGTTGGATATTTTGGGAGTCCCTGGTGAAAACTGGATATTTTGGGAGTGGAAGCAGAACAATACATAACAACTATCAATTGATGTACAGTGGTGGGGAGGTGCACAGACATGGGGTGGGAGTAATTTTGACGGAAGAAATGGCGCAAAGAGTAGAAAGTGTGGACTATGGGGATGAAAGAATGATGATGTTTTCAATCAAGATGGAACACATGGTATTAGTGTTGTACAGGTATATGCATCGCAACAGGGAAGAACTGAAGCTGAGAAGGAAGAATTTTATCGGAAACTGCAGGAAATTAAAAATAGGTCGCCATATGCGGAAAGAATAGTGATAATGGGAGATTTGAATGGACATGTTGAAACACAGAGAAGAGGTGTGGAGAGTGTCATAGGAGCCTTCAGCGTTGGCGAAAGAAATAGAGCTGGAGAGAGAGTGATAGATTTCTGCTTGCAGAATGGATTGACGGTTATGAACACCTGTTATAAACATAGAGAAAGTCATAAGTGGACATGGTATAGATGGAGCAGAGAAAGGGTTGACTATGTAGAGAAATCCATGATAGACCTGATACTGACTAATAAAAAGGAGATGTTTAGAGATGTAAAGAGTGTACCATCCGTGTCTGGAGATGCAGACCATCGTATGGTGTTGGGGAAGATGGTTTTAAAGAAACCTACTTTGCATCCAAGAAAGATGAGAAAGAGAGTGCAAACAGAAAAGATCAAAGAGGCAGGATGTAGAGAGAACTATCAGCGGCAAATAAGAAACAATATGACAGCAGAAGAGGAGGGACAAAGTGTTGAGGAGTGCTGGAACACTTTTAAGGAAGCGGTGCTAAAGAGCGCAGAAGGGACGATGGGAATAAAAATGGTGGGAGGAACAAAAAAGAAGAAAACACCATGGTGGACGGAACGTGTTAAAACTGCTGTACATGAGAAGATGAGGTGTTTTAGGAAATGGATAAAAACGAGAGGTGAATTGGAGAGAAGAGAATATGTAGAGGCTCGGCGAGAGTCTGATAGAGTGAAAAGGATGGAAAAGGAAACCACCTGGGAAAAAATCGGAAACGAGTTGGAAGAAGATGTGACAGACGTAAGAAAGCTGGTTTTTAATATAGATAGCTAAGAATTGCAGGAAAAGCTCGACACCAATGGCACGAGCTATAAAGGGCGAAAACGGAGTCCTAATAGTAAACCAAAGGGAGATTGACGAGAGGTGGAGGAGATTCTTCGAGGATTTGTACAATGTGGAGGGCGTAGCGGAGGAGAGATTGCGAGAGCCTGATTTGTTGGGGGCTGGGGAAGAGGAGGAGTGGTCGATCACGGAGGAGATGATGGTGGCGCTGAGAGGTATGAAGAGTGGAAAGGCGGCGGGAGAAGATGGAATAGTTGCAGAGATGCTGAAGGAAATGGGAGTTGAAGGGACAAGACGGATGTTAAATCTAATGAACAGGTGTTGGAGAGATGAGGTGGTGGCTGGTGAATGGAGTAGGGCAACAACCTGTCCCATATATAAAAAAGGAGATAAAACAGAATGTGGAAACTATAGAGGGATTGCATTAATGTCACATCCTGCGAAGACCTATGAAAGAATATTGGAGAGAAGACTGAGAGAGGTGGTGGAAGATAAGCTAGAAGAGTGGCAACATGGTTTCAGACCGGGGAGATCGACTATAGATCTGGTGTTCGCTTTGAAGATGATAAGTGAAAAGAATTGGGAATTTAATAGAAAAACATATGCAGCTTTTGTAGCTAGAAAAGGCTTTTGATAGAGTGACAAGGGAGTTATTGTGGAGTGAACTGAGAAGAATATAATATGGAATACCTGAAAAATTGTTAAAAGCAATAAAAGCACTTATGTAGACAGTAAGTGCAGAGTAAAGACTATGTCCGGTGAGGAAAATGGTTTGATGTCACAACGGGGGTGAAGCAAGGGAGCGTGCTGTCTCCAATTCTGTTCATTATATACATGGACAGTTGTGGGAGATCGGTGCGGAACAGTGGAGAATGAGATGTTTGGATACGCGGATGACTTGGTGTTGTTTGCACAAAATCAAGAGAGACTGCAGAATTTTCTGGAGGATAGGATAAATCGAGGGAAGACAGAGGTGATGTTGATCGGAGTGGTGGAGATGTCCTGGAGGTAAGTTTGAGTGGAGAAAGGCTGAGACAAACGAACCAGTTTGAATATTTGGGGTTGCACTATTGTGAGGAAAACGACACAATGTTGGAATTAAATAAGAGAATTGGGAAATTTAATGGGACAGTTGCAATGTTGTTCCCATTGTTGAAGGAAAGAGCAATTTCGAGACGAGTCAAGATGGTGATGTACACAAGTATAATGAGACCAATACTGATGTATGGGCATGAAGCATAGTCTCTTAATACGAGAACAAAGAGCAAGTTGGGCGTGCGAGATGCGCGTGTTGCGGCTGAATCAGAGTGACAAGAAGAGACAGGAGGAGAAATTGAGGGGTTAGGGCGGTTCAAGGCGTGAGAGCGTGGGGGAGCTTGTGAGAGAGGACAGCTGCGGTGTAGCGGGGCATGTTAAGAGATGGAGGAGCAACGAGTGCCTAGAAGATATCTGGAATGACCGGAGGGAGTAAAGAAGTGTCGGAAGACCTAAATTAGAATTGGAGGCCGACAACGACGTGAGCGCGGCGATGGTGAAGAGAGGAAGGACCGTCCAGGATGTGGAGGCGTCTGAGATTTGGATGGACAGAAGACGTTGGAGAGGTTTCGTGCAAAACAACCGACAGATGCATGCATCTACAGGAGATTGGTGAGAAATATTATATATATATTATATATATATTATATATATATATATCATATATATATAGAGAGATACTATAACAATATATATATATATATATATATAATATATATTATATATATATATATATATTTAATATATATATACTATATTTTATAAATATTAAATTATATTAGATTTATATATATATATATATATATATATATCCTCGTGTAAGCGCTTTTGTCTGTGGGAGGAAGACCACTCACCAATATAATAATAATAATAATAATAATAATAATAATAATAATAATAATAATAATAATAATAATAATAATAAATAATAATAATAATAATAATAATAATAATAATAATAATAATAATAATAATAATAATAATAATAATAATAATAATAATAATAATAATAATAAAGAAATGTAATGTTTCTGCACTCAATCACTTGTTTCTAACTTGAGTAAAAAGTAATAAGAGAAATGAATTAAAATACCTTCACATGTTGAGGGCTTGACTTCTTAATCATTTCAGGTTTTATGACATCATTGTTGACCTGCTCTTCGTCTAACATGGACTCCTCCTTTATTTCTTTCAGCTCTGACTTTATAGATTCCGTTTCATCTGATTCTTCAATTTTAATGCTATATGGTGAAGCAGAGTTTGTTCCACTGTCAGGAAAGATCTGAAAAACATCGGGAGGCTTTATATAAGCTTACTGGGATAGGGTTCAACTAAAATAAGTGATGCACCATAGAGAGATTTGGATTGAAATCTCCATCCTGATGAACCTCTTCCCTAATGGAGAATTTTCTGTTAATATTCACTTATCAGATTTAGAAATTCAGTAAATTTATATTTATATATTTTGAAGATATTATATAAATAAATAAGAATTTAAGGCATTTGAATAGAATCTTTGTTTGAATGGCATTTACATATTGTATAAGATCTGTTTAACAGTTAATTTACAATTTACACATGGTACTAACAATTCATTAAAATTTCTGTAAAATTAAAACATATTATATCAGAAGAGACAAACTGAAAAGCACTATTGGCAAGAGCCAAAGACTTGCAAAATGACAATCTCTAGCCTAGTTGAAGTCGGATGTTATGTTTATCACTATTACATAATCAAGTAAAATTGTGTTAAAGATCAATTAAGGGAAGCAATCTAGTTTGAAGACTAAAAATAGACTGTAAAAAAAGCCAACTCTACACTAGTAAAAAGATGGTTTTCAGTTAGGAATGTGAGTCTGGATTGGATTGCAGATATTAC
>JABUQX010012253.1:5000-20000 GCA_015478945.1 Trachelipus rathkii
TGGTATTACAATATTATTTTAAGAAATTGGGTTCGAAAACGTAATAAAAAACGTAATTTGCGTTCGTTTTTGTCAAACTGCAAAATTGTAAAAAGCTCGCCTAACGTAAGGAATTTCCTCAATCTGTTAGGTTGCTATTCTTTTTTATTCTGTATTAAAAATTAAGGAAATTCTTTACGTTTGGTGACCATTTTTTTACGATTTTGCACTTTGTGAGCATTTTTTACGATTTTGCTGTTTGACAAAAATGAACGCTAAACTCAAACGTTTTAGGTCTATTAAACATAATGGTATTACATTATTATTTTAAGAATTGGGTTTGAAAACTAATAAAATGTTCAGTTTGCGTTCGTTTTGTCAAACGCAAATCGTAAAAAAATGCTCACCAAACGTGAGAATTTCCTTAATTCTTTTTTGTATTCTATACTACAGAATTAAAAATTTTACGTTTAGTGAACGTTACGATTATGTTTGTTTAACAATTTCATAATGTAAAAATTCTGTAGGTTGCAATTCTTTCTTATTTACGGAGTGAAATTCTTTACGTTGGTGAGCGTTTCTTTACGATTTTGCGCTGTTTGACAAAACGAACGCAAGCACTGTTTGACAAAAACAGTACAAACTCGAACGTTTTAAGGCATGACCCGTTTCGTAAGAACCAAGAACGAAAACTACAGCAGGATCTGGCAACAATCATCGACAGAGTATCCCTTTGTGGCCTGCTGTGTTACTTTTTTACGTAAGTGTGAACCATCTTGCTGAAAAATTTTTACAAGTTAATTAGGCCTATGTTGAAAACTTTACCTACTTATCTTGCTGTAAAGTGTACAGTATTTTAACGTTATATACGGACATCTTTTGTAAAAGGTATTAAAATTTAATTTGTGAATTTCAAATGTGGATAGAATTGCCCCTCGCAAATTTTTAACCACTGGACCGAATTGCCCCATGTTACAATTTTAAAATAAAACATATTTATCTCTTGCCTGAATAACTCCACCGACTAAGGTTTATGAACTATTTTTAAGTACTATATCTTGGTACTAATAATGTGTACAATTATTTTGACCTATATGATTCTTAGCAATAAGCCTAAAATTTACCTGATTTTATAGTGCTCAGAAAAAAAAATCACAAAATTTATGGACTTAAATTTGAGGTTTCATAAAAAATTAATACCTAAGACATAAAAATACATTATTTTACATCTTTAAAGATATAGTTATGAACCATGAAAGCCATATAGGTGAAAATGTCCAAAGTAGCCCCGGTGGCTAAAGTAACCCCAGTTTACGGTATATATATATATAATATATATATATATATATATATATATATATATATATATATATATATATATAAATAAATAGAATATATAGTTATATGCTATATACCGTAACAGGCAGGCGATCCAAACGGGCACTCAAAATGCTAAAGATTTATGGAGTTTTTATTTTATTTTATTTTTATTTTTTTTTTTTATATGTTAATGTTATCCTTTAGGGTATAATTGTATTTATATATATAATACAGGATTAATGTTAGAAGCCGATAAGTAACGTGGACCGAATTGCCCCACGATTTTGGGGGGTGGGGCAATTCGGTCCACTTCAATTTTCACATCCCTAAGAATCCTCAATTAAAGTGTTTTATTTGATAAACTATGATAGTCAGTTTTCATTTTTAAACATAATGGTATTACAATATTATTTTAAGAAATTGGGTTCGAAAACGTAATAAAATGTTCGAGTTTGCGTTCGTTTTTGTCAAACTGCAAAATCGTAAAAAAAAGCTCGCCTAACGTAAGGAATTTCCTTAATTCTGTAAGGTTGCTATTCTTTTTTATTCTGTATTATACAGAATTAAGGAAATTTCTTTACGTTAGGTGAGCGTTTTTACGAATTTTTGCGATGAACGCAGCTCAAGCGTTTCGGTCTCTTTAAATATAATGGTGTACAATATTATTTTGCAAGAAATTGGGTTTGAAAACTAATAAAATGTTCGAGTTTGCGTTCGTTTTTGTCAAACGCAAAATCGTAATAAAATGCTCACCAAACGTAAGGAATTTCCTCAATTCTTTTGTATTCTATATTACACAGAATTAAGGAAATTCTTTACGTTTGGTGAGCGTTTTTTACGATTTTGCTGTTTGACCAAGTGAGCTATAATGTGTCTGTAGGTTGCAGTTATTCTTTTTTATTCTATATTACACAGAATAAAGGAAATTCTTTACGTTTCTTTTGATTTACTGTTTGACTATGGACGCAAGGTCCTGGCAACATCATCATCAGAGTATCCCTTTGTATCCTGCCGTGTTACTTTTGCGTAAAAATTTGTATAGGTTAATTAGGCCTAATTTGAAAAACTTTACCTACCTATCTTGCTGTAAAAGTGTAAAAATTATTTTAAACATTATATTTCGGACATCTTTTTGTAAAAGAGTATTAAAAAATTTAATTTAATGAAGATTTCAATGTGGACCTAATTGCCCCACCAAATTTTTAAACCTGGACTGAATTGCTCCATGTTTTTTATAATAAAACATATTTATCTCTTGCCTGACTGACTCCAACGATTGCATTAAGGTTATGAACTATTTTTAAGTACTATATCTTGGTACCAATAATGTAGTACAATTATTTTGACCTGTATGATTCTTAGCAATAAGCCTAAAATTTTCCCGATTTTATAGTGCTCAGAAAAAGAAAAAAAAATCACAAAATTAATGGACTTAAATTAAAGGTTTCATAAAAAATTAATACCTAAGACATAAAACCACATTATTTTACATCTTTAAAGATATATTTTACATCATATAGGCTATTTTGAGCCACTGGACCGAATTGCCCCACGTGGTCCGAATAGCCCCACATGGACCGAATTACCCCGTTTTACGGTATATATATATATATAACTTTCAAACTTTCCTTACCAAAAAAAACTACAAAACACAAACAACAAGAGAATGTGGATCACAATAAAAATACTGAACAACTACCAAATGCATACTCATGAGTCTATCAAAAATCCAAACTCACAAATCCCACAAACTAGAAAAACAACACACAAACATCCTCGCAACACACTTCGCTAAAAACAAAGTCATAAGCCCATTACAAAAATAGGAAAATAATCAAACCCTCAGAAACAAAATACAACATAAACAATGGAAATAACCACAATTGATTTAGAAAACACCATAAAGTCCCTTAAAAACTCACTGGCAAAAGGCCTTGACAACATCTCAAGCATACATGTCAAACATGTTGGGAACACCACATTAACCCATCTAGCACATTTATACAATAACTTCATCAATTTAAATTCTATCCCCCTCCATCTGGAAAAGAGCGATTATCATCCCAAACTTGAAGCCTGGATAAGACCCCTCAATCCCCTCCTCCTACCATCTAATCTCATTACTATCCACACTATGGAAACTTCTTAAAAAACTCATTTTGAACAAAATAACACCACACATCCCCAAACATAAGTTTCAACACGGCAGAGAGAAAGAGGTTAACCTAATATATATATAGGCCCATTATTAAACTAGGAAGCAATAAAAAAATTTGAATCGGATGGTAGGTAATGCTTTCTGAGAATTATTTCATTTGGGACATTTTCTACGAATTTCCTAAATTTTCCCAAATAAAAAAGATATGTAATAAAGTTTAATCTATAGCACAGTAATGTTTATAATTATATTTACATTATATATATACATATACAACTTACTCAAGCGCTGTGCGAGTAAGTTGTTACACAGCACCGCTCATGCAGCGTGCATTTGGAGCGAGCAGTTTGCTATGCATACACACCAGCCTGCAATGCATTTAGTCTATGGTATTGTTTTAGTTTTTATTTAACTCAATAAATATCTAATGAAAAAATAATTTTGAAAATGAAAAATTATCTCATTTAAAATCTAAGATTATGAAACCACAGAATTTAATTTAAATAAATAAAGTGCAGACCTATCACATACGTTCCATGACCTGCTGTTTTACATTAATTTTATTATGTTCAAAATATGTATGATATTATTAAGAAAGTATATACACATACATACATAGCAATAACAAATATATATATATATATATATATATATATATATATATATATATATATATATATATATATATATATATATATATATATATATATATATATATATATATATATATATATATATATATATATATATATATATATATATATATATATATACTCTATATATATATATATATACCTATCTATATATATATATCATATATCTTCTTTCTATATATATATATATATATATATATTAACTCTCTATATATTAAGTGAATTTGCATATTTTGACTTGGACAGCACAGTATTTACTATGTGTGGACAGTCTTGATATGCCCTTGTGGCTTCTTCATTTTCTTGTTACATATAGGATAAATCGATGATGTCTACCCCAATGCAATAAACATTACTAACACCAGAATAATTTACAAGATATTACTATAATTTCTTTTAATAGTTTCAAAAAAATTTGCTAGATTTTTAATAAAACTCGCATAACAGAAAATAGAAAGTTGCAGTAAAATTGAGCTTTACAAACAAAATATATACACCACAGACAATACAAGCACAGTGGAATTTTTGTTCTTGCTTTTGTGCTTAAGAACGGTAAGAAATGCTCGATTTTGCGTTCGTTTTGTCATATTTAGCACAAAATGGTAAGAAATGCTTACCAAACGAAGGATTTATTAATTATCAAAGGTTGCTATTTCGATGCTTACTTGTTGGGACCGTTCTCGTTTTTGAAATCATTATTAAGCACATCAGTAAGAAACACCCAGTTTTGGTACGAGATTTCATGCATAAACAGCCCACCCAATTTCTCGTAAATACTTTGTTTCAAACAATTGGATTCCTCTGTTGTGATGGAGCACGTGGTTTTGGAAAAAACAGAAATAAAAAAAATAACATGGTTTATATTATAAATAATTGATCAACTATCGTGATGGAGTTTATCCATTTGGAAGAAATTATATTTAAAGCTAATTTTATTGAATGAAACATTCATCAATTCATGTCATGCCGCCATCTTATTTGTTTTTTTTGTAAACGATGCTAAATTCGGCAAGCACGGGAAATAGCAACCTTACAGAATTAAGGAAATTCCTTAAGTTTGGTGATAATTTTTTACGATTTTCCGCTGTTTGACAAACAACCAACGTAAAAACCCGAGCATTTCTTACGTTTCGTAAGCACAAAATCAAAAACGAAAACGGCTTAGGAGTTAGGACGTGCTCAAGACAAAATGTAAACAAAACATGTGAGGTCATAGAAGTTAATTATCTATGGTGATTCGACTTTTAGTCTTTGGAGAAGACGGTGACACGGTCTGCAGTGGTGCCGATGTTAAGGCTATATCACGACCATGTATTATTATTAATAGTACAACCTTTAACCATAGTAAAAACCTTTGGACTTCTACTTCAAGATTGGAACTTTTTCCTTGGACTCGAGTTTTTCTTTTTGCCGTGCGTTCTTAGTGTTACCGTGTTAGTGTATAGTTTACTCGAATAGTGCCTTAACTATCTTAGCATATCTGGATGACCACAACATCTTGTCCCTAAATCAGAGTGACTTTCGAAAACACTTTCCAACCATAGACAACTTGATGTTCTTGGAATGTCGCATACATGAGGCTTAAAAAAATTATCATAAATGAATTCTTGGTAACTGTCTTTTTGAATATAAAAAAAGCATATGATACCTTTTGGACACATGATCTTCTTTTGAAGCTATAAAGGTTGGGCATCAAGGGTAATCTTTCAATATTTATAAAAAATTTCATCCAAGATCGTAAAATTGAGGTACTAATCGGAAACACACAATCAGAAATGTTTGGTAATGAATTTGGGGTCCCTCAATGCAGGGTATTGTGCCCATCATGATACAACGATGTTGGGGTCGCTGTTGCAGTGGCTCCAACTTCACCCAATTATATGCAGAAGTGGTACACCTCTAATATATTGGTGTATTTTCATTTATTTATATAATATATTTATATGTATGCCTTCTAATCATAACATGTTCTTTTCTCCCATCCTACTAATCACATCTTCTTTAGGCATCTTGAATATATGGTAGTTAGCCATTTTCAGAATTTAAATATTTTTCTGAGTGACCAATTTTCATTGGCCTCCTGTCACATCATCGACCTTGAGTCCTCCCTTTTGTTGTCAAAAGGATTGCCACAATCTTGAAGACGTGAGTTATATGGTTTATAGTTTTGTCTTTTAGATGTGGCTGTCGCTCCATCATTATATGGCTTATTCACCAGTATGTCTTTTTTAGATTGAATTACCAGCTCTCTGCCGTCTCTCCAATACCAGTTTTCACCCTTACAGAGAGATTACAACAATCTCCCAGGGTAAGCCATATTACAATGCTTAATTCTATTTTTTTGTTTTCTGTTATGGAGCGTATGTAACTAATTCAGATGCCTATTCTTTTCAATTCATCTAGGTGCCATTGCTGGGGCCTAACGCCATTCTTGTTAAAGCCTAAAGCCTTGCCATTGCTGGGCTGTCGCCTTGCCATTGCTGGGCTGTCGCCATTCTTATTACCAC
This sequence comes from Trachelipus rathkii, assembly GCA_015478945.1. Lineage (NCBI taxonomy): Eukaryota > Metazoa > Arthropoda > Malacostraca > Isopoda > Trachelipodidae > Trachelipus > Trachelipus rathkii. The sequence continues at coordinate 11,618 of JABUQX010012253.1, forward strand.
TCTTGCCATTGCTGTGTTTATCCTGTCTCAAGTTTTTGGTGGCACTCATTCAATTCGGAACTCGACTCGAACAAACATCAGTTTATTCCAGAGCAAAAATAAACAAGAAACACAACGTTAAGTGATTGTTCTTGTGTTTGCATCCTTTACCTTATCACACATACTAATCTTCTTGTTCCAGTAGTAACTAACCCTTACTCTGGAACTCGAACGCAAACTCGAACGCAAACTCAAACGCAAACTCGAACGTTACTCGACATTATTTTGGTTGTGTTCTTTCTTAGAACTAACCGACAGTTATCAGCTATCAAATATTATTAGATATTCCTCCCCTTGCGTTTAAACTAATAAACGTTTCATTTTAAAAAACATCTTGTTTTTTAACCCCCCTATTAAAGATCTCCATTCTACCTTGTATTCAAGGAGGGTCCTTTAATTCAAGGAGGGTTCCACTCAAGTCAAGGTGGATTTATCAGAGGAGAAATTCATGTGTTGCAGGGAATGCATTTTGGATAGTTCAGGTAATCAATGCGGTAACCGTTAGAGAAAGTAGCTCTCCATTGAACAGCTAACAGCGGTGGAGGTAGATAAGTAATTAACACCTTAGTTATTTCTTTCAGACTAACCTCTTAACACCTTTATGCGCCACAGTAACATACTAACTGACTAATTTTCTCTCTGTCTCTGTTTTTCTTATAGAATTAATCCATTAATCATTAACAGACAGTTCCTTTTAGTCTCTGATCTTTAGTTTCTGATTGCACTTTCTAAATTTATTGGGTGGTTTGGGGACTCTGTTAACAGTTAATAATCCGGATTCTTCTTTCCATTAACTTCTCTAACCTCTTTAAATTTGGGGCGCCCGAACAGGGACTGCCATTTGTAGTTAGTATACCTAGTACGGTTTAACATAATTAGATATTGGGTAGATACCGCATATCTGAACCTTCCAAATTTGCGAACTCTGCAACATAATTCCCTTAAGTATTGTTCGAGTTCCAAAGTAATAGATACAGTTTTATCGGATAACAGACTTAACCTCCTTTTTCCTGCAACGCCTTTTCGCTCTTATCATCCTTCATTTATATGTTGTTTTGTTCTGTTTATATTTTGAATTTGAAATATTGATATACCATTTCATGCAATAACCCTAATGACGTCCTTAAACAGATTTTCAGAGTTGGGGGGTGATGGGGAGAATGCGGGAAGTGATGAGGTTGGGAGTGGGCGTATCATGGGAGCAGTGGGCGGTGGTTTGGTGGACGTCGGTGAAACTATTGAGGAGGAGGAGATGCCTCCACCGACTCAACAAGATCTGTTAAAGTTTATTAGAGAGAGAGATGATCAAGGCCGAGTTCAGAGAGATCGGAGAGATCCACCACCACCAAGATTTCCTCAGCAGTTAGCAGACAGGGTAGACCCAGTGAATCCACCTCTTCAGGAGTTCCTGGCTACCATTACGCAGGAATTTAAGTTCCTGAAAGAGGAAACGGCTTTTTTGCGGGCTCAGCAACCTCCAATACTGCCGCAACAGTCGCAGCAAACAGTTGTTCTTCCTAATGTTGTTGCCACTCCTCCAGTGACGACAACAGATTTATTATCAAATGAGATGGCTCTGATGAACTTCGGTTCACCTGTGTCCCCATTGGTATCAGCACCAATGGGACAACAACAGTTCTATCCAGGAACTACGGCTCAAATGTATGGAGGTTCCCCTTATTCTGACGTTATTTACACAACGAACACGACGACTCCCATTACACAACAGACTGACGTGACCAACAGACAGTCGTATACTATACCTCCTTACTACAGTCAGGGCATGAATGATCCCTTGACTTCAAGTGCTTCAGAGACACCGATATTTGCTCAACAGGCTGGTATCGCATCACCAGTCGATACCAGATCATATGTTGTACCTCCTCAACCACAACCGATGTACTCTCTTGCAGACAATAGAGAGCCAGCATCGATTCTTGCACCCAGTAGATTGGACATTTTGGAGCGTCATATGCTGCTAATGTCCCAATCTATCCTCTACTTAGCAGAAATCGCCAAGAACTCTCGGAAAGTCAAAGTGGTTGAGCCAGGGAAATTCAAGTATGAGGCTGATCAAGATTTGGTTAGTTATTTTGTCGATTTTGAGCAGTATTGTTCATTCAACTACCCAAATGCGCCTCATCAGTGGTTAAGGTTGCTAGGCAGGCAACTCGAAGGATCATTCCTTCAACTGTATAATTTGCTAATCAAAGATGATAGAAACTACGGTTCAATTAAAGAGACTCTTTTAACATGGTATCATCAAGAGGAAAAAAGAAAAGACGCACATAAGCTTAATGCTTATCATTCGGCATACAGGACTTCCGGTGAAAGTGTTCGTATGTACGCTCTTCGCCTGGAACATCTTGCTAAGAAAGCCTATCGTGGGTTAGATATGCGAGAACATGACTCGTTCTAAGTCTTCCTCCATACGTCGAGAAAAGGATATCAGAATATATTACACAGCAAGAAGAAGACAGTAACATCCGAGTGCCATGGCGGAAAATAGTAAGCCTTGCGGACACCTACGTTAGAGACTACAATAAAGGAAAGAATGTAGTCACTTCTTCTAGCAACAGCCAGTTTACAGTGTCTCCTGATCAACCTAAACAGGACTTGGACGAGACAATCAGAATAGATGTTATCAATCCAGGTTGGTCAGAAGTTTTGCATTCACAACATGCACAGCCACAACCACCTAAAACAAACAATACCCGCCAACAGAATACACGTAACAATAACAATACACGTACTTATCCCTCATCCAATAACAGACGTAATCAGACCCAAAGCACTTACACACCGACACGTCACAACGAGAACACTAACAGAAAACACCTCGTTTGTGATTACTGTGAGAATGTTGGGCACGTGATGGATGACTGTTATAAGTATTTAGGGGTATGCAGTTATTGTCGAAAGAGGGGGCATGTAAGGAATGATTGTCGGTCTATCAGATCCCCTCCACGTACGAAACAATTGAATTCTGGTAGAGGTGTGTCCGTTTTGTAAGGGGCCACATGCGGGAATTAACTGTTCACATAGGACACCACCGCGCAATGGACAAAGGACTCAGAGGTCGCCCACAAATAACAGGCAAAACAGATCACCACAGGCCTCTGGTTCAAACAGAAAACATAATTCCCCACGCGCGGACAATCAACACAGGGCACAGACTACACGTGACTCACCAAGGCCGCCAAGGAAGTTTCTAGATCCTTGCGACTGGTGTCACAAGTCACATCTAGAAGGCCGATGTATGGGTTATTCTTCAGATGAAGCAGTACAAGCAGGAGCTTTAAACTGCAAGTCTCCACGGAAATGAGCCCTCCAGTGGAGAAGAATAGTTCACAGCAGCTCATGGAATCAAATGCCCTAGTAGATATAGTAAATAGTGATAGAAGTAGTGCTAGTACTATAGACCCTGTAGTCGTTAGTAGTAGTGCTAGGAATCTTCTTCCAGACACCATTGTGACTAGTGATAGTAGTAGAGATAGTTACTTTCTTCTCACGTAGTATGTAGTAGTAGTTCCCATACGGAACCAGTAGTATCAGTTGTAGCAAGTAGCCTCCCTATGGAGACTGTCGTGGTAGGAAGTAGCGATAGTTATAGTGACAGGCAGGTGAAAACAGCAGCAGCAGCAAACAACATGGTGAAACCGCATGACATTGCAGCAGAAAATATTTGTCATGTCCACCTGGCAGTAAACAACTTTCCAGTTGAGGATGATATGGTTGTTACCATAAATCTTTGCCAGGCGGAAGTGGATCCACTAATTGTTTGCGTGAAATTAGAACACAACAGTTCGAATGTGTATGACTGCCTTGTTGATAGTGGGGCAGGTGTAAGTTTGGTGAGTGAAGCAGTATTGCAGACCTTGAAAGAACCAGTTGAACTTTTGCCATCTGCAAAAGTAGGGGTGAAAGCAATTAGTGGTTTCGGCAGGGGTAAAAGAATTCCGATTGACCAGTACGTCAATCTAAAACTACTGTTTCAAGGTGGATTTGAAACTAAGCCCACCGAATGCTTCATCGTTCCTGAAGAATATATGGAGTTCGCCATAGTATTGGGAACATACTCTCTACGGGATAATGAGCTCTTGCCGGATTTGTCTCAAAAAGAACTCATTCGTAGAGAGGACAACGAGGATATCACGTTAATAGCAACAGGCATTAGTCGCCGCCGTGTGCGTACCCATCCTCATGTGGGTCGTATCACAACAGTTAATAGTGATATATTCAACAATTCAAATATTGATGAAATAGACATCCTGCATAATCAAGCTCAAGATAAAGATCTCAAGTTGATCATTAAAGGTTTTCAGAACAAGGATGTTATGCAAGGATGTTGGCTCAGGGTACATAAAATGTACAAACAATACAGATCTCAGCTGGTATTCGAAAATGGGATACTCTTTCACAAATTAAAATCGGGAGAATTGCTATATGTAATTTCTCTTGATTTTCTCGTTCATATAGTGTTAGGTCTTCACTTTTCTTGTGCCCATATCGGACGAAATAAACTTCTTCAGCTTATTTATAAGCACTTTTGGCACCCGCGTGTAAACCGGGTGGTCTCAGACATCGTCAGATGCTGTCCGATTTGTCAAAGACAGAAAACATTTTCTTCTGTTATGACACCTCCGATGTTAAAGATTTTAGCTGAGTATCCATTCGACTTGTGTGCAATGGACTTGCTACAATTTCCTCAAACAAGTTCCGGTCACAAGTACTGTATGGTACTCATTGACCACTTTTCCAAGTGGGTTTCGGTTGTTCCTTTATCGAACAAAACCAGTCTTTCTGTTTCTAACAAATTCAAACATCAAATTCTTCCATTTCTTCCAAAAGTTCCAAACCGAATTCTCACCGACAACGGTGCTGAATTCACTTCTCAAACTTTCCAAAATGTTCTTCAAGAACATAATATCAAGCACATAAGAACTTCTCCGCTTCACCCTGCTAGCAATGGGGTTTGTGAGCGCTTCAACAGAAGTTTAATTCAGATCATTAAATGCTTGGTGCTTGAAAATCCCAGTGGTTGGGATGAGGAACTTTCGTCTTCTGTTCTTATTTACAACAACACAGCACATAGTGCTCTCGGTATTTCACCTTCCGACTTTCTTCTGCAGAAGGCTCATTCTCCAACACATAGTTTTCCACAATATTGGAAAGAAGGTAGTGCGAACTTCCGACCATTTCGCGTCGGACAGAAAGTTGCGAAAAAAGTAATTCGCACTGGTCATAGCACGATTCAGAAGTTCAAGAGCCGATGGGAAGGCCCCTATATCATCACTGCAGTTAATGATAACCGGGTCACCTACCTTATTAGACGTGCTAGTGACCAACAAAATAGATTACAGAAAGTCCATTTCTCTCATCTACGAGGATGGATAGATATTCCCACATACCTTCGCAGATATTTATCTCGCAACCCTGAGGTGCGCGAGAAATTCTTTACCGACGAGGATGAAGAAGACGAAGAAGAGGTTGAAGATGCAGAAGACTCTGATACTAATTCAGTTGCTAACAGTTCTTCAATATCCGACAATGATATTGAAGAAGATCCATTTCAAACCATCGAAGACGATGATGACGAAAACGATTTTGAGGGATTTCTTCCTACAAATCCCATCCCAATGGATCTATTCACGAGGTTGCCTAACTTATGGGACCAAATAGAACAACTGAACGTTGATACTGCCGAATCAACAATGTCTCCTGTGAGAACTCCAGTCCTTTCACCTATAGTGATTCAGCCTTCTCGTTCTCCGCCCAAGGTTACTTTTGTGCTTCCTCCAACCGATATAACAGATTCTTCACGAACCAATCCGGTTCCACCATTATCCTTACAGCAGAATCTCTCTGCTATTTCCCCAATTCTTTACAGTCCCAGTGTGTACAGCCCATCTATGGATTATCATGATTTCTATACTCATGAATATCCATCACCTTCACAGATTCAAGTTTCTTCGGCTGTTACACCTAGTAGTCACACTATTGTGTCATCAGTTTCTACTTCCCAATCTCCGGCTATAACAAATCCAAATACAGTTGATTTTCACTCAGTTAGTGAATTAGAGGGAGCGTCTTTCTTGAGTTCTTTCTTCAAGGATAGACCAAGTTCCAATCTCCTTGGTCCTTCAACAGTTCTTAGTTCATCTCGAACTCAACAAGATTCACCTCCACCTTTTTCGCCTTTCAATTTCAGTACGTCTACTCAACATTCAGACTTCTCAGGTTTCCATTCTAACTCTCCATCTTTTCTTCCTTCAGACTCCTATCAGTTACCTTCACTTTCTCAAACACCACCAGCTCCATATCATGTAGTTGGTGAGGTTCTCGGTGATCCTGCTCATCTCCAACTTGATGACAGTGATCTAGAGTTGATTCACATAGGAGAAGAAGATCTAACCAGGTTCAACTTTCCTCCTCGTCCGTTTACTCGACGTATGGGACCAGTACCTGACTTGCCCAATGTAATGGAAACTCCTCTCGAATACGTACTTAATAGAAGAAGGAGTAGTTTGTTATAGCCCGGTTAGTAGCTAATAGTTTTCAAAAAAGTTAATGGTTTTCAAAACTCTCAACAGTTCATTTCTTCTTTTTCAATAGGATCTTCCGATGTTCACCGAACTGAACACTGGTTCTGTGGTATTTTGCTCTTTTCCCTCATCGTTTTCCCTTTTTCCTTCGTCCTTCCTGGTTCTGGGAATTCTGGGAGGGGATGGTCATGGGGGAGTGCAGGGTGAAATTTGCGGAATTCGCGAATGCGGATAAAGTGCGGAATGCGAATGCGGAGAAGAATGCGGATGCGGATTACATGCATTCATCTCATCTCTATTCATTCACACTAGTTTCAGACATAATCAGTGACACTATAGAATCGTTCATTCATCTCAGCCTCACTGAATACTTGCCTATAATTCTATCAGAACGTTGTTGTTGGCTGTAGTGGTTTAATATTTTATTATTATTTTAATTAAATATTTAACTGAAAATGTATAAAGAATTTTTGTAAATTTTCCCCCTGTTAGGCTAATTTTAAGGACATATTTTCATTTAAACGTAAAACACAGATAACAGAGTTGAAGATTGCCCTCGTGGTATTCAACTACCAGTATGATAAGCCAACAACTGTTATGTTCTTTTTATTACTCAACACACTTTTCAATTTGATACACAGACACTTATTATGTGCATTTATAAATTATAAGTTTGTAAATATAAATAAAAATCAGAAAGGTAAAGAAATCTTTAATGATTAATTTTATTAAATTAATTAGAAGTTTAAAAATTCAATTTTGTAAATAATTATTAAATCAGCTTGCTTTATATGTATTTAAATTGAAAATTTAGAAGTTAATTAAATCCGAAATTAAATAAATTAATTAAATTAACTTCAAGCTGACTTGTAAATAGTAAATTGAAAATTTAGTAGAAAGGAACAGGAATAAAATTTATTATATTATGTAACACTTACACGGATGCAAATAATAGAACAGTGTATTCTTCTCCCTTCTCCTAGCTGCAGTGAGTGTGAAGATTCTCTTAGCTGTCGGCGAGAGAACACTGCTACGAGAAGAGTTCAGCATCCATGTCAGGGTAGATTTTAGCCCAGGTCGGACTATCCACGACTGTCCTTCCCGTGAAATCTGACGCAGACTTCATCCTTATATGGGCGCTTACACCCTTGGCTTGGCAGAAAAAATCCCATTAGGGATGGTTACGAAAACAGCAACAGTATCAGAGCCAATAATAAACTTTATAGTCTAGGGTGTACCCAGTATTATGGATATAGTGAGGTTTCCAACTATACTACGGAACAAATCGACACAGCCGGAGTATCAAAATAGATCTTCAAAAAAAGAAGCAGAGTAGCTTTTAACTCCGATGCTTTCAGATGGGTTATGCTAAACGCTTGTTCCTAGGAAAATTGAAAATTGAAAATATGGTAATATAGTTGCCTCACCCCACTACATTAGACTCCTCGGTTGGAGTACCCATCAACCTCGAGTCATCAGTCTGACTATTCGTCTGTTCAGTCTCAGTCTTTTCTCTAGCCATCTTACGACGATCTTCAAGTCAGTCTTCACCGTCAAGAAATTTATCGACGAAGAGGAACGCATGCTTCAGTCACGTAGGCTGCATTATCCTCACTAACAGACTACAGTTATCAGCTTTAAGTTTAGTTTTGTACATATGTAAAAATATATTGCGGTTATCGGTTTTCAGTCCTAAGGGTTTGCGGCTTGTGTGTGATAAGGATGTAAACAATTTTTTCAGCTTTCCTCATTTCTCCTTCAGACATTTTCGGGTCAATCCCTCTTCGTGTTCCTAGGTA
>JABUQX010012253.1:27500-81219 GCA_015478945.1 Trachelipus rathkii
TCCATTTATATGTAAGCAGTCTTAATATCTATTGAAGCACATGGTATATATATAGTTTTTTTGCCAAGTTGTCGCTTGTCAAAACTGCTTATTATCTTCACAAACTTTTTTATTTTTTTTATTTTTCATTATTCACTTGGTTGCACTTTTTTTTTCTTTGGCCACCTTTTCTCTGATTTCTTCACCTTTTCTCTTTTTGCTCTAATAATTTAACCTTACCTGATTGTACTATCAGGGCCTTTTCCAGTATTTTTTAAAAATCCCGGTGCTCTCTAATACTATGCTAACTCTCCTGTATTTGAAGTCGGGCCGAGAGGAGCCGGAGCCGCGGAATCGAAGTTTTTATTGGGATGGAGCCTAAGTTGAATTTTTTTGGGTTGGGATCGGAGCAAGAGCCCCCCAAAATAAAAAAATATTTTTTAGTATAAAATAACGGTGTTCGGATGTGGAACATCATATTTTAAATTGATGGTGTAGTAGCCGGATATTTTAAAATGATAGAGATGGAGTCAAGGAAATTTAAAAGTGTGGAGCCAGAATAGAAGCTGGAGTTGGAGTCAGCAAAAAAAAAATTATGGACTCAGCAGACTGTTGCGTTTAAAATTTGGAATATTGTAAATATCATCTAACTTGTTACTCCTCTAATCCTATTCTAACTTTAAAACATTGTGCCGATTTCTAACCAGAACATGAAATCCATACTTCTCCCTATTCTTAAATTCTGGTATGTCTCTTTCAGCCTTTCTCTTTCGTCTATAATTTCTTCACATTCTTCTTCCTCATCACTCCTTTTTTCCAAGTCTTTAGTTCTTACTCTAGTTTTAATAATATCTTCCCATCTCATTACATCACTTTCCTCTTTATCTTCTTTCTAATGCTATTCTTAAATTATTTATTTTCTCCTCTTTAAATCCTATTACCAAATTACTTCACTCCTTTATGCATTTCTCATTATTTGCTAATTTTTTTTCTACTTCTAAGTTTCTCATAGTTTCTTCTCTTATTTTCCAAGGTTTGCCACCCTTTACTACTGCTCTCATTCTTATTTTGTGTTTGTTCTTAATATTCTTTTACTAACGTTTTGGATTCTTCGTTGCCTCATTCATTGTACCCAAAATAATTTGGAGATTTGGGGGGCCTTCATTTTCATTTTGCTTTAAAACCCCCAAAAAAATAAAATGTATTTCGTGACAGGTTCATTTTGTTTTGAATTTGCTCTAGGTTTTTGTGAGACATTTTATTAAAGTTATGGTGTCACAATTCTTTGCCAACTTTATTATGCTATGCATCTAATATTGTCTTTATTTCTCCGCATTGTTTAGCATGTCATAAAACTTTCTAAGAAATATTTGCTTATTTTTATCTTGTCTTTCATCTTATATGGGACTCACTTTCTTATTATTTCTCTATCTTTTATTTGGTATTTCCAAGCGGCTGGTCCATTTTTTGTGCTTAGACGAATTCTGACATACATTTAACATGTATATAAATATACGGTATATTGCAAATGTACGTTTTAGATTTTATTTTTTTTATTTTTTTTTGTAGCTTCACATTCTCAAATATTTCCGTTTTTCTGTTTTCCTTAAGACTCTCTTCATCTGTCTCTTTTTTTCGTTTGTTTTCCATATCTTTGAACGCTTTCAGCTTGTTTGCTTATTTTTTTCCTCCAAATATTTATTGTGATTTACATGCCAAGAGCACTATGTCATTTTCATTTCATAATTTTCTCCTTTTTGGATATTAGGCCTATTCTTTCATATCTTCTTTTCTTTTCCAATGGATAGAAAACTTATAACCTTGATAAATTATTTTGTACCCATTTCATTAATAAATACTTAATCTAACTTTTTAAGACTATTTTTGTCTAAAGTTTTTCCGTAAATCTTAACAGTAACTTATTAACTGTAATGTTTTTCCCCTCAAGTACACCATATCTCTATTCCCTGAAATTTCCCGTTTGTTTGTTTTTTTTTTTTCAGTATTATCCATTCCTTGTAATCTCCTTTCCCAATCCTTTTCTAATTACAATCTTACACTTATATATCTTTCGTATGATTTTATTTGGAATGAACACATTGCTTCTTCCCTAAACAAGGTATTAAAAGGTTAGATGTTTTGAGTCGTCTTCAGAACTTTTAACACTGCAGTTTGATAGTTTTGTTTAGAATATCGTCCATCTTTGTATGGAACATGCGTCTTATACCTGGGATGGTTTCACTCATGCTCTCTTGAAAACCGAGTGTAGTTGAGGAGTTTTTCCTTAACAAATCTCACGCTCTCACTGACTCTCCAATCTCTTTCTAGCTGTTGAGATATTGCATCATTCCTGATCTCTTACATTGGAGACTGTTCTTCTGAACCTTTTGTCGCATCTAATTTGAGCAGAAAGCTCGTGTGACTTTTCTTTCATCGCACTCATTCTTTCCTTGTCCAGCTTTCAAACCCAGACTTGACTGTTATGACCATTCTTTCACATAGTAATGATAAAGTCTTAGCAAGCACTTTTCTATTTCCCCCCCCCCCAAACTCTTTGATTTGCACACTTTAAACTGATTTGGGGTGAGACATGTCAGCCTTTATCTTAGGACTTGATTTACTTTTCGAAGCTCTGTTCAGCATTTCATTTTCCACCTGAGTATATATATATATATATATTATATATATATATAACGATATATATATATATATATATAATATATATATATATATATATATATATATATACTATAATATATATATATATATATAAATATATATATATAATAATAACTATAGTATATATATATATAATTATATATATATATATATAGATATATATATATATATATATATTATATTATATTATACTCTTTTTATATATATATATATATATATATATAATATATATATATATATATATTGAACGCCTCGTGGCGCAGAAGGCTGAGTCGCCGCTTCTCATACGAGAGGACGCTGGTTCAAATCCTCCGTGTAGCAGTTGGTTTTATCTTCTTGGGGGGCAAGAATTAAAACTCGACTGCGAAAACGTTGGTGGCGCTTGGTTTGGGATAGCTGGGCCTTAAAGTTCGGTTTTCTGTCCCCGTTTACCCTCTTAAATAGGGGATTAAAGCAACGTTAAAGGTAGTTTATATTATATATTATATATATATATATATATATATATATATATATATATATATATATTATATATATATATATATATATATAATATATATATTATATATATATTATATATATATACCCTTGTTATAAGGGTAAGGTTGTAAATTAAGGGTGACTGTAGGATTATAGAGGAAATTATTTTTACTGAGTGTGTAGGGAAAGAATATATGCCAGCTATTTTGGGTAAGAGTGCGTTCGCGAAAAAGTGACTTGAGGGTCTGATTGTTGAAGAGCAAGGTGCGTTTTTAGTAGTGGTAGAGGTTGTGTGGATCAAATCTTTACGTTGAAACAAATGATTGAGAAAATGAGAAGAATATATTGTATTTAGGTTTTATTGGATTTGCAACACAGGCGTATGATTGGATTAAAAAGGAGGCTCTATTGATGAAGAACAAGTTGATATATGGTGTTGGTGTTAGGTTTCTGAATGGAATCCAAAAGTATTGTATGACGATAGTGAAGCGTGTGTGTGAAAATAAATGGAGTTGAAAGTGATTTGGTATAATATTAATAGCGGAGTGAGGCAGGGATGTGTTATGTCTCCTTGGTTATTCAATTTGTTTATGGATAGGGTTATGAAAGAATTAGAGGTGGAGGTGACAGGGGAAGGTGTTAGAATGATAGAGAATAAAAGAAGAGAGTGGAGGGTGCCCTACCTATTATATGCGGAATGATTTGGTTTTTGTGTGGGGAATGCTGAGGAAAGTTTGAGAGGATTGGTAGGAGAGATTTGGCGCAGGGGTGTGTAAAAGGAGGGGGTTTGAAAGTAAACGTAATAAAAGTAAGGTTATGGTTATGAGTGAGAACAGTCATCAGTGTGAGTTATGTTAGATGGTGAAGCAGCTGAACAAAAGTGTCTGAGTTTAAATAATTTTAGGATATATGTTGGATGAAAATGGATCAGATGATGCTGAGTGTAGTGGGAAAGTTGTGAATGACAGGAAGGTGGCTGTTGGATGTAAAAGGGACTACGTTTTGGGTGCGCTGGGTCTTACATGAGGGTATGTTGTTACCAGTGTCAATGTATTAGTAGTGAGGACTATTTTGCGGATGTATAGTTGGTGAGGTGTTGGAATCGAAACCGGCTGGGAAAAACCGAAGGGAAAAGTGTATTGAGTCAGTGAAGGAATACTGGAGGAGAGAAATGAGAGTTTTGGCAGAGGCGAGAAGAAAAGATGCATAATAGTAGTGAATGGCGGGTTTTGAGGGGGTATGGTTGTAGCCACCTGGGCCAAGGAATTAACCCCACACTGACGAGAGGCCTATAGTGAGGGGTCCGTCGCGGTCCCGTGAAGCTCTAGGGTGCATTTCCTGACTCTTATGAAGAGTTCTCACTAAATAGGATAAAGGGCGGTTGTGAAGAGTTTGCTTCCTCATCCAAACTCTTCTACTTTTTTTACTTTCTTCTTTCCGTGTATGGTATCCACTTCGCGGCCCCAGTTCTTGGGAAAGAAGGGTGGATTGATATAATATATTAATTATTTTTTTTTAAAATAATTTAATATTATATAATATATATATAATATATATATATATATATATATATATAATATATATATATATATATATATATATATATATATATATATATATATATATATTATAAGGAGTGGAAGAAGCACATCTGAGGAAGTAAACCAGTTTTTCCACATATGTGAAGCAATCCAACATTTGTTGAAAGAACTTGAAAGGGTTAGTTTTCGATTTATTTATTTAAATATATTATTATTATTATTATATTATTATTATATTATTATTATTATTATTATTATTATTATTTATAATAAAAAATAATAATAATAATAATAATAATAATAATAATAATAATAATAATAATAATAATAATAATAATAATAATAATAATAATAATACCTTTGTTTCTTTTTTTCACTTCTTCTCTCTCCCACTCTGACCCTTCACCTTTTTCATTCAATTCTTACAAATATATTTCAATTTCGATTAATTTTTTATTTTTGCTTTCATACAGACAATTATTATTATTATTATTATTATTATTATTTTATAATTCCTTATCCTCATATTATATGTTTTTAACCATAGAGCGCCACTCCTTTCACTCTCTTTCTCTTCTAAGCATTCTGTTATTAGTATAACCTTTTCCAGCAGTTATTTACCAATCCTACTCATGTGTATCCAAGATTATCCTCTTGGTCATTTTCTCCCTATAATTCTGAAGTGAGAAACTTTCTGATTTCTCTCTAATAATATTTTTCATAAAATTGAAATATTTTAGTCATATGCGTTTTATATTTTCCTTTAAAGCGTTATTTTTTTTTTTTGTGTATCCTGTTATTTGTTAATATTTTGATCCATGAAGCCTTTAGTAATCCAGAATCGTATTTCAGATACTGGTATCCTCCTTTCATTGGTCTTGTTTAAAAGTCTATATTTCACATCCGTACTAGAACCTTGACCAAACAGCATTTAATGATTGTTTCCCTCATTTTTAGAGAGATATATGTCTTTTTCTCAACAAATTTTTTAACTTATTGAATACATTCATTGCTTTATCTATCCTATTATTTTTATCCTCCACAATTTCGATCAGTTAAGTTTTCCATATAGTAAAACTTGTCAATCTGTTTTGCCAAATTTCTCTACTCTAGAGCTTCCTCTGTTTGACATAACGACATAACCATTATTTCAGTGCTTTTATTTATTTATTTTCCAAGTCTTTTTCCTCACTTGCTTCTGCTACCACATCCAGAAAACATAGTGATCGCTAGTTACGTATTATTTGTATGCCTAATGTTATAAATTCTTCATTCATTTACCTTTATTTATTCCAAGTGGCTTATTTCTCATAATAATGTCACTATAGATATTCAACAAGTCTGGTGACATACACAACCTTGCAGGGACACTTATCTCGATATACTTCCATCCTTATCCATCATTCTCTATTTTAACAATTAATTTTCTGTTTTCCATTTAAGTTCTTAATTCTCAAACCTTTCATTCCTCTCTCTATTAAAAATCTAACACCTTCATCGGATCCTCATGTATTATCCCTTTCAAAAGTTTTTCACAATCAATGAAACAGTGATAAATGTCGCTTTCTATTTTATTCTTCAGAATTTCATGTTTTTTTTTTTGTTTTTTTTTCTTTGTTTTTTTTTACCTTAATCTTTGCCTTCTTTTATCCTTCTTTTTTCTCACTTTCCAGAACAATTACTTAATCTGCTACTATAATATCTTCTTGTTTCAACCAGCACTGTCATTCAATTGTTTTCTTCTTCTTCCCCAAGATTGGGGGTAAGGTGCGTGACAAGCATCGGAAAAGAAAAGTAGTAGAAGAATATGACACAAGTCGAAAAAAAGCCAAGCCTTACCGCCCCCTCAATACCTGTTAGTGAGAACTCGTCGCAGTCAGAAAATCCACCCTAGAGCTTCACGGGACCGCAACGGACCCTCACTATGGCATATCGTCAAGTGTAGGGTTCATCCCCTGGCCCAGGTGAGCCACAACCATACCCCCTCAAAAGCCCGCATTCACTCCAATTATGCACCTTTATTCTCACCTCTGCCAAACTCTCATTTCTCCTTCAGACATTCGTTTACTGACTCAATCCACTTTTTCTTCTGTCTACCAGCCGATCGATTCCCAGCACATTCACCAGTATACAACCGCTTAACCAACCGACTATCATCCATCCTTTCCACATGAGCAAATCATCTCGATGTACTTTCCTTTATTCTCTCATTTACCCCTATCTTCACACCAAACAACTCATTTTATCAATTCATTTCACCCCTAACACGTCCCTAAGATTGTCCATCTGAACACTATTGTACTTAATTTATACCTCTTATTCCAGACCATAGTCTAACTACTATACATTAACACAGGTAACAACATACCCTCATGTAAGACCCTAGCGCACTCAAGACTATATATATATATATATATATATATATATAAGTTATATATATATATATCTATCTATAATTTGAAGGAAATAAATGTGGCTTTTTTTTTATATATTATATATAAAATTATATATATTTATAATATATAATAAATAATATATATTATATAAATAATATAATCGTTATATTATTATATTATTATTATTATTATTTATTTTTATTATTACCATTATTATTATTACCATTATTATTATTATTTTTATTATTATTATTATTATTATTATTATTATTATTATTATTATTAATTATTTTACACTATATTTTACTATTCATCACTATTCACTATATTTTAACTTTATTTGAATCTTTCCACAATTAGACCAGAAATTACTTATAGCAGCTTTATTTTTAAGCCCAATTTATGTTTTTACCCATTAATGTCAAAAAGAACTGATGGGATAATTTTGCCACTCCTCTTAAATTAGTTCGCATAAAGTTTTATTTCCCTATTTTAAATTGTTAAATTTTTAAAAGATCTGAACCAAAAATTTTGTTCCTCCTCTTCTTGAGTTCGTTTTTATTTTCAAATTATTCATTCAATAAAAATTATAAATGTTTTATGAAGCTTTCGCTAAATTTTGCTAGCTACTTCCAAACAATAATCTGTCCTGAACACACGCAGAACATCTTCCCTTTTACAGAAAAGCCTTTAGAACTCAGGGTGCATTTTTCTGATATCCACGATTTCTCACGGGGGGTATAAAGGGGGAGGTAAAAGAGGTTCTTTCTTTTCCACTTGTGTCATGTTCTTCTACTGCTTTTCCGTTCTGGTGTATGCTACGCACCTCACCCCCAATCTGGGGATAGGAGGAAGAAAGAAATAGTAATAATAATAATAATAATAAAAATAAAATAATAAAAATAATAAATAATAATAATAAATATATATATATATATATATATATACTATATAAAAGTATATATATATTATATATCTATATATATATATATCGTAATATAACTATATTATAATATATAAATATATATATATAATATAATATATATATATATATATAATGAACGTATAAAATATATATACGTATATAATATATAATTAATAATATAAATAATATATAGGGAGAGTACCACGCATACTCGGCAGCGATGGAAGATTATCCCATTTTTAATGGTCGCATCTTTCTCTTTTGCGTTCATCTTCTTTTACACACTCATCCTCCAGCAACATATTCACTAACCACCATTTATCCACATATCATAATACAGATACTTAAAGTACACAACCCACTTCTAGATAACAATTTACAGACATCCCTACTAATCATATCCCTGTGTGCGGGGAGAAAGAATTGCCCACATCGTATGTCCTGCGTGTCCGTGAAGAAGTCGAGCATAAGGGGGGCGTGGTAGTTTGGGTTGGCTGGACACAATTACCACCTTATCTCTTCTAGGATGCTGATGCTGTCGCTGCGGAGAGATTGGGTCGTGATCGTGCCGTACAACGACTTGGCATAATTTTCGGCGCAAATTGTAGTGAATCGTATGGGTACATGGAATGTCAGAGGAATACAATATTGAAGGAGAGAGGAGAGAGGTGATGGATGTATTTAGAAAGGGCAAATTTGATTTGCTTGCTTGTGACTGAAACAAAGATGAAAAGGAAAAGGTGAAGAGGAGTGTGTGGTGTATAATATATGCGTGCTTGAGTGGAGGGGAATGCGAGAGGGAGAGAAGGAGTTGCAATTTTGATGAGTGACCTGTGGTTACAAAGCTATGGTAGACTTGTGTGTGTGAGTCCTAGAATTCTAATGGTTAAATTTAAGTTTGAAAAGGTCAAGGTATGGTGTGGTTGTGGCATATATGGTCAATCTGAGGGCAATGTTGAAGAGAGTGGTACGATTTTTTGGATAATCTGAATGATGTTCTGGATGGGGTGAGTAGGAAGCTTCAGATTGATAGTGGTGGGGGACATAATAATGGATAGTGATCAAAAAAAGGGATGGTAATAACAGGTGTTTTGGGGTGGCGGGAGAAATGAGAATGGTAGGAAGGTGGATTGATTTCTGTGAAGAGAGAGGTATGTGTGTAGTAATACTTCTTAAACACAAGAGTATCCATAAGTATAACTAGAGTTGGTGTAGGTAGAGATGGTTGCGAAGTGAAAAGTATGATTGATTTTGTGTGGTGAAGAAGGAGATGTTGAAGTATGTGTTGGATGTTAAATCAGTGAGGGGTTTAGGAATGGGAATATATCGGATCATTATGTTGTTCTATGTAAAATTAAGTTAGTGGGGGCTTGATGGAGAGGAAGGTGATACGAAAGGAAGTAGGTAAAATTAGATGAAAAGTTAAAGTGAGCCCAAAGAACAGAGTAAGGATAATATGTAAGAGGCGCTCGATAGTAAAAATCGGTTTGAATGTGTAACAAGTTTGATACTGAACAATATCTGGGGGCAAATGAGAAGCAATTGTTAAGTAGGTGCAAAGGAAAGGTGTGTGGATTGCCAAAGTAGGCAGTAAGAATGGTTAACAGCGAATGGTGGAATGAAAAGGTGATGAAGCGGTTAAAAGCAAAAAAAAAGCGTGGTTGAAATACTAAAAAGCAAATGATGAAGTTTTCAAAAGAAAAGATGCTTGGAATTATATAAGGAGGAAAAAAGCAATACTAAAAGGTGCATACCGTAGGAGAAACAGAGGTAAATGAACAGTTGGGAGGAGGATGAGACTGAGGACATACAAGGGAATAGGAAGCTCTTCTGGAAAGGAAGCGCGAAAGGTTAGAATGAAATAAAGGGGAATCTGCTTAGAATACATGAATAGGGGGATGGTGCTTTCGTAACTGATGAATGGGATGTGAGGGGAGTGTGGAAAGAACACTTCGAAATCTGCACAATATTAACAGTATGAAAGAGGTGTTGTGAATGTGTGTGGGTTTGATGGTACACAGAAGGAATAGGTATTTTTGGGAATGAGGTAATTAGTAAGGAGGAGGTATGGGTAGAGTGAGAAAGTTGAAGAATTTTAAAAACTGGCAGGTATA
Organism: Trachelipus rathkii; assembly: GCA_015478945.1. NCBI lineage: Eukaryota > Metazoa > Arthropoda > Malacostraca > Isopoda > Trachelipodidae > Trachelipus > Trachelipus rathkii. The sequence continues at coordinate 37,615 of JABUQX010012253.1, forward strand.
GATGAAATTACTGGTGAAATGAAACAAGAGCGGAGGCGAGATGGTGATTGAGAGAATTTGGAAGGAAAGTTGTGAAATAAAGCGTTATGGAGGGTATAGTTCCAAGGGATTAGGGGAGAGCGGTAATAGTACCCTTGTAAAAGGGGTAAGGGAGAAAAGGGGACTGTAGAAATTATAGGCGGAAATAAGTTTATTGAGTGGTTGTAAAAGAGGATATATGCTGAAGACATTAATATGGTCGAAAAGAGTGCGTCGAGTGAACTAAAGACTGATTGGTGAGAACAAGGTGCGTTTAGGAGTGAGGAAGAGGATGTGTGGATCTAAATCTTTAAATTAAAACAAATGATATGAGAAAATGAGAGAGAGAAGGAAGAATAAATTATATTTTAGGTTTTAATGGATTGTGCAACAGTGCGTTGATAGAGTTTAATAGGGGAAGCTTTATGGCAGGTATTAGTGATATATGGTGTTGGTGGTAGGCTTCTGAATGGAATCAAAAGTATTATGAAGATAGTGAATGCGTGTGTAAGAATAATGGTGTCAATATTGATTGGTTTAGGATTAATAGGCGGAGTGAGACAGGGTTGTGTTATGTCTCCTTGGTAATATTCAATTAATATGGATGGGGTTATGAAAGATTCGAGGTGGGGAGATGGCAGGAAATGGTGTTAGGAATGATGGGAATGGAGATGAGTGGAGGGTGCCCTACCTATTTAATGCGGATGATTTGGTTTATTGATGTGGCGAATCTGAAGAGAAGTTTGGTAGAGTGTATTGTAGAGAGATTTGGCAGGTGTATGTAAAAGGAGGGGTTTGAAAGTAAACGTAGATTAGAGTTAAGGTTATGGTTGCTGGTGAGGACAGTCCTCAGTGTGGTAATGTTAGATGGTTTAGATGGTGGGCAGCTGGAGCAAGTGTCTGAGTTTAATATTTAGGGTAATGTGTTGGATGAGAAAGGGAACGGATACTGCAGAGTGTAGTAGGAAAAGTTGTGAATGGCAGGAGGAAGGTGGCAATTAAATCGTTGGTGAATGTAAAGGGACTAAGTCTTGAGTGCGCTAGGGTTCTTAATGAGGGTATGTTGTTACCTGTTGTTATTGTATGGTAGTGAAGACTATGGTCTGGAATACAGAAGTTAGATCTAAAGTTCCATGTGTTCAAAATGGACAATCTTAGGAGCATGCTAGGTGTGAGAAGGAATGATAAAATGAGGAAATGAAGCTTATTATGAGAAGTTGTGTGGTGTGAAGAAAGGGTAAATGAGAGAAATAAATGAAAGTATGTTGAGCGCTGGTTGGGTCATGTGGAAAGGATGAATGATAGTCGGTTGGTTAAAGCGGATGTATTAGTGGTGAGGTGTGTTGGGAACGACCGGCTGGGGAGACCGAAGAGAAAGTGGATCGGTCGATGAACGAATGTCTGAAGGAGAGAAATGTGAGTTTGGCAGAGGCGAGAATATAAGGTGCATAATATGAGTGAATGGCGGGGTTTTGTGAGGGGGTATAGTTGTGGCCCACCTGGGTCAGGAGATGAACCCTACACTTGACGATATGACATTGGGAGGGTCCGTCGCGGTCCCATGAAGCTCTAGGGTGGATTTTCTGACTGAGACGAGTTCTCACTAATAGGTAATGAGGGGGCGTAAGGCTGGGCTTTCTTTGACATTTGTCATATTCTCCTCCTGTTCTTTTCTGTTTCCGATGCTTGTATCGCACCTTACTCCCAGTCTTGGAAGAAGAAGGTGGAGTATAAAGAAAGAAAGAATATATATATAATATATATAATATATATACTATATATATATATATTATATATATATATATATATATATATATATAATATATATATATATATATATATGATATAATATATATATATATATATAGTATATATATATATATATATATATATATTTATATATAAGAACCCGTCATCCTTTGATAAATTGCAAGAAGTGAAGAATTTTGAGAAAAGTTGTCTTGATCTGCAAAAGCGAGTTGAATCATCTGGAACTGTAAGCGGAGGAGGGACATTTGAATGGGTCGATTCTGCATTGGTGGAGGTGAAGTTTTTTAACCATTAAACATACAATAAAACTGTCATAACTCAAATATGCTTCCATCACTATAAAATTTTTAACATTCTTTCAGGCTGTTTGTAAGGGATATTGGTTGTTAATTGATGGTGTAAACTTGTGTTCGCCTTCTGTTTTGGATCGCTTGAATGGACTATTGGAACCAGGAGGAACATTAGTTATGAATGAAAGAGGATCTGTTAATTCTGATGTTCTTACGATAACACCTCATCCAAATTTTCGCCTTTTCTTAACAATGGATCCACTGCAAGGAGAAATATCAAGGTATTTTTTTCCTGCTTTTATTAAAAAAAAAAAAAAAAAATTTACTAAAATTTTTAAATTGAAATCAATTCTATTTAATTCAGTATCTCTGCCGGTTCTTAAAATATTTATCACTGAAAAGATTATTTCTATATCCCCATTTACATTATGTATTAATAAAATAGTACCCCTCAAGTTAATTTTCGTACACTCTATGTGTATGATAGAGCCTATTTGATTGCTAATTTTTATTTCCAACTTTTCAACATCTTAGAGCAATGAGAAATAGAGGAATGGAAATCTTCATGACAGGAATGTGGCATAATGACTTGGACATAAAATCTTTGTTCCTTGCTCAGAATTTGCAGGATGAACTCATTCAGAATTTCCTTTGTACTTTTTATTTTCAACTTCGTGAAAAACTATCAGGTAAATTGAAAATTGATTTACATTTATTATTATTATTATTATTATTAGTAGTAGTAGTAGTAGTAGTAGTAGTAGTAGTAGTAGTAGTAGTATTTATTAAGTAATTTCTTTTCTGGGTTGGAAAGGGATCTGAATCTCACAATGATGGAATCAAAATGAAGAATCATTTCAGGTACTGTTGATTTATAAATCGATAACTAGTGATTAATAAAGAATAACGTGAGCTACCAATAAATAATATGAGAGTGAGTTATAATTACCTATGGTATATATATATATATATATATATATATATATATATATATATATATATATATAATATATATATATATATATATATATACTATATTATATATATATATTCTAGTAAAAATATATATATATTATATATATATATATATATATATGTGGGTGTGGTAGGTGAGTGGTTTATATATAATATAATATTTATATATATATAATAACTAGTATATAAAAAACACAACTAGCTCCCCAAATTGTGTATACTCATTAAAATAATGTCGTAAGATATTTTTGGGTATAGTGGTGTCGTATTAAAGTTCTTGCACACAAAGTTATAATAGCATGTGACCACAATTGAAACCCCTTTACGCGTAAACTGAACCCTCTCCCCCCCCCCTATTTTTTTTTACTACTAAACAGTCTTGCAATTGATCTATTCTTCTTTTTTTGTCACTAACCTTCTCTTTTGTTCAACCGAATCTTTCATACGTACTTTACAATGAAATCATGTATCAATTTATACTTTAAATTAATAATATTTTGAGGCCTTTGTGGCACAATAATTTATTCCGCAGAAAATATAAAATATAATAAATAAAAATAACATTATAAAATTTATTATTCCTTACCGCTACTCTACAAGTTCGTAACAATATGCATTGCAAGAGACTTTTTATCTCATAATTTCCGTAGATCCATTATTCTGTCCTGACTTCCGTTTAATTTGTTTCCTATTTCTGTGTTTTGTACTTTATATAACAGGAGAGACGGTAGAATATATATAAATGTTGAGATTACATGCTTTGAAATAATATTTTTTTAATTTACGAAAGAATTTTTGCCTATAATGATTCACCTATTTTCCTCGAGTTTTCTTTGATATTATGATCCTGTCTATTTAAGTGCCCTAGTTATGTACTCATAGAATTTCTTGTACATTTTTAATATTTAGATACCATTGTTTTTTTGTTTCTTTTAAAAAAAGTTTTATTGTTTTCCTAGTATGTATAAATTTTTTCCTTATAGGAACTGAAAAGCCAAATATTTCGTGTTTAACCCAGTCAGCTGCCCTTATTAAGAAGCTAGTTGAAGTGGGACAGCCTATTTATGATGCAGTTGAGCTTAGTCTGAATGTTGGGTTTATGAGGTAAGACAATAAATTACCTGTAATCTTAATATTATATTTATATTAAGAAATGATTTATTTGTGATTTTGTAATTTCAAACCTAGCTTAGTCCTTAACTTTATATTTTAAAAATTTTATCGCCGACAATATTCTCTTTCCAGAAATTTCGGTAAAGCTGGACAAAGATTAAAGGTGGAAAAATTTATTCGATCTTCTATACAGAGTTTAAAGAAGTTTTTAGTTAATTCTAACCAAAAAAAATTTCCCCTAATGAACATGTTTTCACTAAATAGTAAGGCATTGCAAACTTCAGCTGTTTTAGGATTACCTCTCCAGTTAGCTGCTTTGGTTGCCATGGTTTCTGCTAAACATAAACTACCTAGCCTTCAATTCCCAGATTCTCTTCCAGAGTGTCTTCCTCATAAGATTAATCAGGGAATAGCGCTCTTCCTCAGCTTTGCTAACATTCCTCTAAAATATTGGACAGCATTTACAATATTTTTGGATCATTTTCATAGTGATAAATCGAAAGCCTTAGTCAAACTTGCCTCTCATCTATCTCAAAAGCCCTCTGTTGCATTTCAGATGTTGGAAGATTTTGTAGATTCTGAATTACCATCAGATCCAAGATTTAATAAAACTTTGCTGAAGTCGAAAATTATGCATACTGATGATGAAAATATAATTTCATTAGCAAATAAGGCTCAAATAGGCCTTTGGACTAATATATTTCTCAGTCTTGATAAGTTAAATACGAAAAAATTGAGAAATAAGTGTGCTGAAAAGTCCGTTTTTGAGCTCTCTGTGGGTATCAGTAAAGGAGTGATAGGAGAAAAGCAAATGTACCATCCTTCTCTGAAATATCTTTCTACTCTTATTAAAATGATTACAAACTTAATACTATTATTATCAGAAGACACTGTAATTTCTTTAAATGATGATGAGTATTTCAGACTAAGAAAAGCTCTAGAATGGAATAGAAGACTTCGAAAGCTTTGTGACCAGAGTGTATCCAAAGATGACTTTCACACTTTCTTCCCGAAGTTGGTTTTCCACTGGAAAAATTTACAAGACAATCTACTTGATCAAATTCCAACATCTTGGAATAATCTAATTTCGCCGGAAATGCAGCATGTTGTTGATGTTGTTGATCAGTTGAAGCTGGCTTTTTCTGCTCACTGTAGTCCTCTTCATCAATTGATTCCCGAAGTTAGAAATAATCTGGGATGCCCTTTGCCATTTACAAATAAAGATTCTGCTAGAGCATTTAAAAAATTGTCCAAAATAGCAGGGTTACTGGTTCCAGAAATAACCTATGGTGACAGAAAAAGAGAAGTTGAAAAGGCTTTATTTTTGTCAAGCGATAAAGGGAGCGAGGTAAAAAGTTTTCTTGTAAATATTGCTATTGACATGTCAGGGTCATCGAACGTGGAAGAAAATTTAGTTGAAATTGAGGAGTTAGAGGACGCAGTTTTTCACCATCTATCATTAGAGTATTCAAAAACTTTTACAGATTCTCGTATTGTTCAATTGTGGCCCATTGTAGATTATTTTGCTTCACGACAGCTAATGATGTCAACTATTTTGGGTCAACAAGGAGCTGACATAATCATGTGTAAAGATGTTCTTACCAAGGCTTCTTCTATTCCATTCATGATTTTTGAGAATTCGAACGTATCAAGCAGTTTGCCAGCTATAGCCTTGTATATGTTTAATATTTCTAATTGTTCTAATCTTTATCCCAGCAGGTGGTCTAATTTTGATCCATCTAGTGTTGAAGAATCGAAAGACGAAAATGACTTTTTCCCAAACTGGAAAGGAGAGCAGAATTTTGTACTCAGTCAGATGGGATGTAATCTTACTTATCATTTATTATGTGGCTTTTCCTTTAATAGAGAAATGGGATTTATGTCAATTGGAAATCACTCAGAGAAAGAAATTCAGTTAAGACAAATTAGAAAAACTTTGTGGGGAAACTGGGCTACATTGTCTGAAAACTCTTGGCAATATGAGACTATATTCAGAAGATATATTAGAAGATTTGTTTATAATTTAATGAGCTCGCTATCAAAAACTTTTAAAGTAGACTTGAAATGTGAATCTTCGGATAATCTTGATTTGTCAGGCGTTATCCAAGAATTTACCACATTATTTGAGAAGAAATTTGATATAGAATGTACTTTAATTTTGCAGAGTATGTTGCCCGTTGAAAATGCTTTTGAATCGAATGATGTATTAAACGTTGCAAAACTTGGCGTCTTTGCAGGTTTACTTCAAAGCTGGTTATTATCACATATTGAGCCATTAGATCCGGCTCATGAAAGGAGTATTATGTTGGCCTATTCCAAAAAAGAACTTCAAGAAAGCAAAGATTCCCTTATATTTGTGAAATGGCTGAAAATTTTAAGATTTTGTCACACATCAGAAGAGATTCATCCACATGGTCTTTATTATGAGAAAGTATTGAATGAACTAGAAACGAAAATTAAGTCATTATCTAAAAAAGTTGCTTACAGACCAGAACCCTCGCAGTACAACGATATTGTTCAGTCAATTTCACACTTTTTTAAAACAGCCTTTCTTCCTTCTCGAATAATTGACATTGTCAAAGAATTGACAAACGACTCTAAAAATATTATGATTGTACTTCAGCATTGTGAAGGGACTTTGCGGTCTTGTGACATTTTTATTAAAAAATTATTAATTTCTTATCCTCTTTACAGAGATTTAATAACTCCACTTTTGCATGGTGTTGTTGTAGTTTGTGAAAGTTTAAGAACTTTAATGTTTTTAGCAAGAAACAAAGAACTCTCTATAGCAGTTTCAAATAATTCTACACCAGTAAATCAGAAAAGCTTTGATAATTTGCTTTTATCATTGTTGAATTATCCACATGAACGAAGCGTTGACAATACTGATAAATTCCTTTCAAAAATGGTTGAAGCCCAAGAAAGCGTTACATTTCTTATTAAAGAAAACTCTGAAAATCGTAACCTTTACCATCAAAACCAGTTTCTGTCTCTTCAGGCTTCTTTTTATGATCTTTTGAATAACATTACTTTGTACCAGTCATTTTCCAGAGATAACTTTTTATTTTTGAAGTGCCTTATTGAGAAAGTCATTTGCTGGTGGAGAGCACAAGAAACTGAAAGAAAGAGAAAAGAAAAGGAAGAGGAAAGCCTGTATATTCACAAATCTCGAAATTTAGCTCAATCTGAAACAGAAGAAGAGGAGATTCATCGCGAATATATGGAGCTTTTCCCAGACTATGCCAATGAATTTAGGGACCTAGAGTATTATACAGAAAGTGATATGGAGGTAGATGCAGAAAATGATGTGGAAGTAGAGGTAAATTCTGAAAATTTAAAGCTTACTAATGAATTCTTAGAGGAAGTTATTGAAGTACATAGGTTTATAGTTTCTAATTTTACGGATACTTCATGGTTAAAAGGAGAAAAAAATGTTCTTTCTAAACCCTTAACACCTGTTACATTACGTACATACCAAGTTCAGAATCTCTTGAAAACTGTTGGTCCTTTTGGAACAAATAGCCTTGATTCTACTGCTTTGGGATCTTTAATACTTTCCAATTATGTGTCGAGTTCATTAGCCCAAAAATCATTTAATTTAACAGTAGTTGACAAGCCCTTTAATTATTATAGCGATCCAGACATAGAAGAAGCTTTAAAAATTAAGCCTCTTTTAGAAACCCTTGAGAAAAAATGTGATGAACTATTAGAAAAATGGCCATCACACCCTTCTCTTCTCATGATCAACAAGGTAATATCTCGAATTCTTAACTTTTCTGTTACATCTCCTTTAATTCGTTTAGTGATTGGGTTAGAAACAGTTTTGGAAAAAGCTCAAGAATGGGAAAAGAATGCGCACAAAGGAGTTTCATTATTAAAAGAAATTACTCCTATTACAGAACAGGTTATCGAATGGCGTAAAATGGAGCTTAAAGCTTGGAACTCGTGTCTGGATATGATAACATTCAAAGTATATAATGAGGCTAATAAATTTTGGCCTCATTTGTATGAATCAATTTTGTCAGTGACCATGGATAATGTTAACGACCTTATTGAAGCCCTGAAGAATTATATGGAATCTTCTCTTATAGGAGATTTTAAGAGAAGGTTAGAAATTTTAAAAGCTATTCATTGTCAGTTGTGTGTTGATCTAAAGTATTGTTTGGATGATAAAAAGGAAGTGTTGGAAACATTAGTATCTATTACCTGGAATTTTTACTTATTTTACCTTCAATTTGAGTGCCTTGTTGAAGAGGCACTAAGAAATGAGAAAAAGCCAATCGAAAAGAAAGTGAAGGAGTTTATTAAAATTATGAGATGGAATGATCTAAATTTCTTTGCAGTGAGAGACTCTGTAATTAAAAGTAGACGTACTTTGCACAGATACATGAGAAATTGGGAGAAATCATTACGTCGGCCACTTCACCCTTTACTTCAGGACAAAAGTGATGAGATGGGAGAAACCAAAGGTGAATGGGATAAAGAGAAAATCACTTTAAATCCGTTACTTAAACCAGTACAAATTGAATACGAGGCTCTTGAACCTCATCTTTCAAATGATAATTCACATTTAAGTCGATTACACTCGCTAACTAATAAATGCTTTGATCTCTTGTGTAACACTGTTGATAAAATGTCTTACACAGAATCTACAGAAGCAGTTGAAGAATTTACAGAAGATATTTTAATGAATTTTGAAAGTTTAGTTAATTCTACATCAAAAGCTGAAAACATTGCAGAAAAGGAAAAACGAATTAAAGCTTTAAAAGATATTGTGAACCGTAAAAAGAAGTCGTTATCAACCCTATTTAAAAGCTTGCAACATAAAGGCATTTCTTACACAAAGGGTAATAGTCAGTGGAAAGAAGATTTTATTGACAGATGTATGACTGTCCCTCCAATGGATCTTAAGATAGCTTTTTTGAAAAAGGATTGTGAAATTAGTAAGAAGTGTTTGAATTCCTGTGACAAATATTTTTATAAAGGCATTGGTAGACAAGCTCTCCTTTTCAAATCTCTTCACCAAGCTCATAAAGATGTTAACCCAGAAGATTTGAAAAGGTTGAAAGGTATTGCTTCTCATTTCTTAATTCTTATTCAGAAATTACGAGTGACTATTCCAAATTTGTGTTCTAAATATTTGGATATTGATTGTATTGTTCATGAAATTGATATTGCTGTCAACGGATATGTACCAGTTCAAGATGAATTTCGGGTATGGTGGAGAAAAATATTCTGCTTCATGACAAACTTGGCATTAACCTTGGAAGAAGAAATAGAAGTATTTAGTACTTTTCCTGTGAGTTCAATTAATTTATTTCTTCCAATGTGTGCAAAATTTGCATGAGCTAAAATAGCCACATCAGTAATTATCTCAAAAGGCAAAATAGCGTTGTATGTATGCGATATACCCACTTTACACAAATCTCTTCTCAGAAAGTTCAGTCTTATATCTATACCCCATTAATCAATTCATTAATATGCACACAATGTAAAACACACACTCTTCACGATATACATCAGAGAGCATTGCTTCTGAATTCCAAACTGCCAGGTTCAAGATGTTGATGCACAATAATTGGAGAGAAGGTCCAAAAATATCTGCCGCCACCATAACAAGAGATAATTACAAAATTGGGAGGTAAAAAAAAACTTTCTGATTATGTATTTTAAATATTTGCACTAAGAGAATTAAGTACGAAACAACATATCTCTCCAAACTTATGCTCATTTTTTGAGCTCTCTAAATTACAATCGAATACTACTTTCTAAGAATTCATTGCTTTATACTGCAGAAAATTCAGAAAATTCGTCGACACAATCCGGACACGCATACGAGTAGCACCTAGCTTTCTGCCAATTCTTCCTTAAAATTGAAAACAGTTTTACTTCTAATTATCCTTTACAGTGTTGAAGAACGATTCTTTAAAGACATCAATTGACAACTAAAATTTAGAATAACCATACGTAAACCATGCACCGATAAAGAATATTTCAAATGATAGTCCTTGAAAGCTAAAAGATAGGGAAACATCGATTTCCAACATATCGGTAGACTATTCAGTTTCACACTTTATCATACGGTAAGTTTTATTAGAAAGAAAGATATTAATCTACTCTAAAAAGATTTTAATCTACTCTAATAATTTCATGTTGAATTCAGAACACATAAACAGCAAATTGCTGATTTTTGGATTAGAAATCGATGCGACCTATTGTTTCAGTCACGATTTGTCGATGTTAGCCATTATATGATGATATACACTAACCAGTGCAGGTTAAATTACATAAAAAACAACATGAGATGTCGCATCATTAGAGAAGGATTCCGATCTTAAGTAGTTTAGCGCATTCTTCCATTTTATCTGTTAGACGATGCATCTAAACTTATAAATGAATATATTTCAGGATTGCCATGACACCAACGAACAAGAGATTTTTCTGTGACAAAAATCTCCACAAGCAAATTCGAGAGAGAGAACAAAAGATGGAAAGCCAAGGAGAGTGAGCAAAACACGATTAATTTCTAAGTAGGTAGATTTCTCGCGACCACAGGGATACTGACAGGGACAGTAAAGAGTGATTAGAAAAGTATGTATTCATGAGAGAAGAGAGACACAGGTGAACGCTCAGCCAAGACCCATTTAGATTACGAATTCTGACTCTAACTCCATGGGTCAATGGGCGAAAAAAGCCGGCAGAGAAACGGACTAAAAAACACTGTTATAGAGAGGTGTGAAACAAGGATTGATTGAGCAAATAACGGTAAAGTCACGAATTTTATGCGCAAATGCATATACATTTACCCACATAATACTCTCGTATTTACAGTGAGAGAAATCGATATGAATAGGAATAGACCGGATGCAAATAAGATAATAAGACACACACTGAAGAGGAACAGGAGGAGGAAGAATTATGTTAGCACAAAAAATTATTGGGAACACTTTGAAAGAGAGGAGCCCAGATGAAATATTAGAATCGAAAATAGATTATGGGGCGAAGAAGAGAACTAAAGGAATAGAGAGTAGGAGGAGAGAATAAAAAGCAATGGAGAAAACAGGGGACACTCGATGAACACGCATATCTGAGAGGCACAGGGCGATTCTTTCGAAACCAAACTGAATCTCAAATCGAGATTGAACCCTGCTAAAGAATTAGACAATCAAAACATTTAGCAAGGACGAAGCGCGCGCCTGATGACTCAATGCCATGTATCGCCGACAACACAGAATGAATTTGAATCCCGCTCAACCAAGTGAAAATCAGAATAAGAGATTTTTCTGCAGCATAAGAAAAACTTCCGCTGATAACTTCACTCTAGAATAAATACTAGTATAAGATAAAACTCGAAAGATCAAGAGAGGAACATAAGGCATAACACTTCCGGAGGACATTAATTCTAGACGAGGCGGTGGAACACAGTATGGAGAGTTCGAACATAGAAGAAGGAGGATGTTAAGACTATACCAGAAGTTGATTTAATACATTGATATTTGATATGATACAAGCATCTACTATCCTGATGGAGAAGGGAGGCGGGAGCTTCAAGAGTAGTATAAAAATAAAGGATACCAATGTCGACATAAGGATTAGAATTATTAGAGCCACTCTGAGATTGATGAAGATAATCCTAATTCAGGGATGGATTAAATTAATTTTTCGATGTAATATCAGAGACCAACTGGGAAAAGACAAAGGAGTGAATAAAGATAGGTGAGACTTACAAAACTGCTTGGAGGAGAAGATCTAAATACATATGAAGATTGCTAGAACAATTAAATAGAAAAAGAAGCGATCCACCGAGATATGAAAACCCTATTGTGCTTCAAATGACACAGGCAAACTAAGCAAACAAATGAAAGTCATCATGTATCCGCTGAATATCGGAAGGAGCAATCAGACACTACAGCAAAGACAAACCATTGAGCAGTCATTAAAGCAAGAAATATAACGGGCTAACTAATAAACAAAGGGTCCCATAAAATATTGTAATACTAACAGTAAAAGTAACTTAATAACAATAATGAGCTTTCACTAATAATATAACTATAATAATTATCCCTACAAACTACCTTATATCAAACACATTAATTTACCAACTAATTTCAAACTTTATTTTATTAATAGAAGAGAGATTAAAATTTATTAAATTTTAAAATGATTTTTTTTTTGTATAATTTCTAACAAGAAAAAAAAGCATATATATATATAAACTTATTAACCTTTAAACCTTTAGTCATAAATTACTACTTAAATTATGGGAATAAGTTAAATATAATATGAGATCAAAACAAAGTAAAGCTGGTTTTCAACCTTAGAAATAGTGAATATATAGTAGTAACGTAACCATTAATATAACTATGAATAATATATATACCATATAATATATATATCATATATAATACTAATAGTACAATATACCCAGTATATATAATATTTATTTTTAAGATAGGTTAGATTATAAATTAACAAGTTAAACTTTTATTAAATTTAAATATATACTTTAAGTATACAAATAAATATATAGCGACAATATAACGTGACGTTATATTATATAGGATACATTTAACATAGTAATATTTACCCTTAGTAAAAAATTTTATGTATAATAAGGCCACTGCATACGCTTGTTTAGGAGTTTCTATAATTAATTCAGATTAGAGAGGGCCTTTATTGATAAGATAAGACGAAAAGAAGTAGAAAAATAAAATTAATTATAAGTTAAAATAAATAATCCATTAACTTCCTTAGAGGTAAACCGCGCGCGTATGCTTCTCGACAGCGGATAAAGTACAGGAAACACGTCCTTTTAGTATAGAAGTATTAAGGGGTTATACTTATTAACTAACATATCGAATAATATTAAAAATTATTTAGTTATGTATATTTTAAAGTTTGATACACTTAATTCTTTTTTAAAATTGTTGTTGCTCGCAATATAATTGTAATGACAATACAAAATAATACTGTTTCTTCTTGACGCGAACCACACAAATATTTTTCACACAAAAATTTAAATTATCACAAACTTTAAAATATTACATAACTAAATAATTTTTACTTTTTTCATATGTTAGTTTTATATATACTTCTTCTGAGGAGTGTTCGGCAGCTTAGGAACGAAGCTAAAGACATTTTGTATTTATTTAACTTGTAACATGTAATAAATTTCTATTCTTAAACTCATTTATACTAATAAAAAATCTAATATATTTTTCTTTCATTAGTGATCACTATATATATATAAATACTCATACATTATATTATGGACTAATTAAATTGATGCATAATTACTATATTATTAATATTAAATATTTTAGACAAAAATACTGGTCAAGGTAATAAATACATATAATATATAGCCAATGTTAGGTCAATATACAGTCCGGCCATTTGGTTTTATATATATTTATATATATACAATTATAATAATTTATATTATATAAATAGAACATCACATATTACTGATATTAGGTGAAATCAACCAACCTTCTCGCAATCACGCCAGACTGGGGGTAGCGTGCGTCTTACACTCCAGCGGAACTAGAAAAAAGTAGTATAAGAATGACATAAGAAAGCGAGCGAAAGAACAGCCACGAGCCTCGTACCCGCCAGGAGATCCGCTTCCATCGTATGTAAGAGAGAACTGGTCCGCAGTTCAGCAAAAATCTAGCGTCCACTATGAGCTCACGGACAACATGGCAGAACCCTCCTATATGGCATGGGGCTGCGTAATAAGTAACCCGTTTATACCTTGGACAGGTGGTCCCATCAAACCATACCCCCTCACAAACCGCTGGAAGGAAAAGTGTCCATATTTAATCCACCATTATCCACCTATTATCATTCTCGCTCTCTCGCGCGCTATTAATACATTTGCATTCAACTTGACTCCTCCAGGCACTTTTCTTCTTATCTGAGACAAAAACCATTTAAAACCTTTTAAAATCCCCAGAGATAGAAAAGTAACAAAATACGATGTTTTACGAGTTGAGTTCCAGCACACTCACCACTTAATAGCAAATCCCGCTTAACAACATACCTACTGATCTACATCCATCAACCTTTCCCATAACAGGAAAGCCATAACTCGATAATTCCTATTCATTTTTCACTCTTCTCATCGATATACTTAGACACACCTATTACCATACTAACACACCAACAATAACTTCAGCGCTTTAAACTAAAAATAGCGTTACATTTTTTATATCCTTATATCTTTTAATCAAATTCTTACTCCGCCTAACACGCCCTAAAAACTAAGTCCCGCTGAACACATGTCGCGCACACAAAAAGACTATAAAACTCGTTTTAAGCAGGCTTCAAGACGCGGTTATTGGTTACACAACATTGATATATGTTATCATTGTCCAATAAGAGCGCTGTACAAAACCACACCCGCCCATGGACCAGGAGAAACCCATCAAACCCAGCAACTACAAACCACAGAATATATTGGCGATTCTACCCTATAATCTAAATATGACCCATTCTTACTCAGCTAACTGCCAATTGAACCAACTTAACCTTTTTTCAGGCCATTTTTTACCTTCTGACTTAACTCAATTCGGATTTTTTCTTCACAGTCTCTCCAACTCGTCATTCTCGCAGAGCTTAACTACACTAACACTTATAAACAATAACTCAAAGGTTTCCCACTTAAGACAACTATTACCAGAGACTACTAAAGTATAATCATCTTACCACCCTATGCATAGTACCAAACGGCTCCGGTACACTCTCTTATTATTCTCTCATTATATGCAGGTTTAATCCTCGCCATCTACCACACTTCCAACTACCTCTAAATACTGCGTCCCAAGAATTCTCTAACATATATCATTTATATCACTTTAGCGCCCACCATATACTACATCACTTTAACACGCACTAATGATGTCACCTAGACACATTGCTATAGTCACTTAAGTATACTTTATCACATCTTATTCCAACTAAACCATGTCCCAAGTATATAATGTATTACCACCCAATGTTATTTGTTAATTAAAAAATATTAATTCTAATATATTATTATTTCTCATTATTATTATTTTTATTAGTTTATTTACTATTTAATTATTTATTAAATCATTATTCATTTGTAACTTTTTTCCTCCGAAAAAAATCTGGAGGGTAAGGTTGCAGTGACATGCATACCGGAAGAGAAAAGTAATTAGACAATACATTGACACACCAAAGTCGAGAAGTAAATAAGCCTCAGGCTCTTATACAACGCGCCAAAACATCACCTACTAATACCATATTAAGTGAAGAAACTCACTGATCAGCTTATGTCAACGTATATAGGTACCAATCAAACCACTTAAGACCTTCATTACAGTCAAAGGGCTGCACGAAATATTCGGACACTCATTGTTGAGCCACATTGCAGTTCATTAGATGATAAGGTTCATCATATACACCTTTTCGGCCCAATGTGGCGACAACTTATTACAATAACCCCCTCTATTCAAAACTACCAACCCTCCACCCATTCCACACTAATACTCACCACTTTATTTCTCGCTCTGCACAAACTCAACATCTCTCCTCCCTCATCAGAACATCACATCCAACTTTTTCTTCGGTTCCCAGCCGGTCGATTCACAACACACACAAGCACTACACCGCTTTTAACCAACCGACTGCTCATTCATCTCTTTCATATGAAACCTTCAAATCCGGACTTCTTAATTCGTTGACATCTTATTCGGATTATCATTATTTCTCTGAATCATTTTACCCCTTTTTCTCCAATAGCTCCAAGCAATAACTTCTCTAATACTGTTCCAGATGTTATCATTCTGCGCGTCAGTTAACTCAATACAACATTCTTCACAAAAACCTATAACACGTACCCCTAGTTAGATTTGTCCATCTTTTACTGAAACTTACTTGTACTTTAGATCTATACCCAACCATTCTTATTCCCAGAAACTCTAATGTCTCACTACTAATAACATCAAACACAGGTAACAAATGGACCTCACATACGTAAAAGCGTTTACCCTTTAGCTGCCTTAAGACATACGTACCCCTTTTTGTCAAATCCCAAAAGGCCAACGATTTAATATCATGTTACACCAACCACATTTTGTCTCACAACTCTATCACTAAGAAACTAAGAATCTACTGACAATTCGATTACACGTCTTCATTTCCATCCAACATATATCTAAATATTTAAACTCGGACACCTGTTTCAGCTGCTAACATAACTTCACAACCGAGGACTGTCCTCAACTCCTCACTCACAATCATAACATCACTAACTATTTTCTACGTTTTAATTTCAACCCCAACCCCCCATTTTTTACACCACCCCCTCGCAAGTTCTGCTCTAATCCAATCGGACTCTCAAACACTCATCTTCACGTATCCTCGCAACCCAAAAACACAAATCATCTGCATATATAATACGGTAGGAAGTGCGACCTACTCTTCTTCTCATTCAACTATTCTAACAAACACCATCGGGCCTCCGTCACACCACAAACAGTAAACCCACCTTTCTAATTCTTTCCAATAACCCAATCCATATAACCAAATTGAATACGCCAAGGATATACACATCCCTTGCATCAACTCCGAGAGACATTAGTAATACCTAAAATCCTACACACACTTTTGATCATTTATTCTTTATATATATATATATATATATATATATATATATATATATATTATATATATAACATTTTCACATATAAGGCATATATTACTCTTAACAATTTTATTACAATGTTATTATATAATTATATATATTATTATTATAATATACAATTAATCATATATATGTGTAATATTTTAATATATATATAATCAATATAAACTTCTATAATAATTGATAGCAATATATATACTATTTAGAAATCGAGAAAAAGACTACAGGTGAAGATCCTGTTCATGAAGAAAGAGCATTGACAACATAGAAAGCAAGCAGTGAAACATGGGTGAGAAACAGATGATAGTAACGGGAGTAAAGGTCCAAAAGTGACAGTAGAACAAAAGAAGAATCACATATAGTGAGACATCTAGCCTCCAACCAATGAAAGAAAATCACTATAAACAAAACGATGGAAAATCAGGAAAGACCAAGAGTCCAGTAGTATAAGGCCTAATAACAGACCAACTTAAGGTTAATAATCTATAAATATATTATTTTTATTATATACATATATATATACATACTATTATATGATATATATATATATAATTAATACAAAATAAATTATATTGATCTTCTCTATATTTACTTATATATATAAATATCTATATAATTAAATATCATATATATATATATATATCTATATATATATATACTACCTCTAGTAACTAGGACTATTATATCACCTTATTAACCTATTTGAACAAACTTTAACCAAACATACATAAAAATAACAAAATTTGCCCTCTCACTTTCCTCCCCTCCTCTTAGGGAAGAAGACGTGGCAGACCGGAAGCATAACTGTGAATACCCATTTAATAGGGTTTACCTTGATGGAATAGCCAAATCAAGATATCCATCAAAACAAGAGTATCAAAAGTTACATATCAGTAAGAATTGTTCGTTAGGGTGCCGGCAGTCAATGCAAGGTATGTAGAGTAGTCTGTGTGGAGGATTTTTCATTTTAGACCTGGGACAGGGCATCTTTGACAGTAGGGAGGAGCATTATGTAGGATCTTAAATTATAATCTCGGAATAAGGTGAAAGGGATTTGTGCCCAAAAGGAACGCGAAGACTGGACACACCCATTCACTAAGTTTGAGCAGTTCTCCAAAGTTGTTCTGCTATTGGGCATCGGAGGCCGGAGCCATGGAGATATTTCAGGGGCACACGCTAGAGATGGTTTGTGTATCGGAATATGTAAGAAGATCGCACTTCTTGTGGCGCTCTTAAATTGAGTGTGACGTAATGTGTTAACTGTGAGTCCTTCTGTGTATGAGAGGTGTGGGGGATGAGTGAGACTGCGAGTATTTATATCGTTCGAAAAGTACAGGTGGTGCCGTTGTAACTCATTTTTCCTTTCGCGTTGAGACCAGGCAGGGGGTTGTTGTCAACTATGTTGGAGTTGTAGATGAAAGGGAGTCGCTGTCTGTTGAAAGTGAGTTGAATTTATAAGACACTGGCAGCCCTACTATAGATCAAGAATGGGTTTTATCAAGATTGAAAATTTTAAAGTTTCTCCATGTTTATCTCTGTAAAAGTGGTGTAGGCACTGGAAGTTCTCAGACTGTTTCAATTATAGGAGGGATTATTGAGGGCACTTTCGTTATATCGAACCAACTCCTGAATCAGCTATTGATATTATGATATGACTCTATTCGTTGATTGTTCTATTCAAGGGGAAGTGGCCAAGCTGCGCAATGCATAGTTTAAAGCATTGGGCGGATGCATTGTTTATATCACTATTGAGCTGGGACGTTACTTATGTGTTTGGCACAACGTCATTTAGGTTTTGTTAACATTGTAATTATATATCTATCGCAGAACTCAAGTGTTTTCCCTAATCGAGAGCAATTCACATATTTTTCTTCACTAAATTTGGCTCTAGAGCGTGGTTCCAATCTTTTTTCTTAGTGGCGTACGGTCATAAAGAAACTAATTACATAATATATCTCATGCACCCATCCTTTCACAATATATATATAATATAATAACTTTTATATATATATAATACTATTATAATATATATTCAATAATACAATAACTTATAAACCTGTAAATGTTCAACCATCAGTACATATAAACATATTATTATAAAATATATATAATATATATTAGTTATAATATATATATAGTAACATTCAGGTAATATAATTATTACTATATTATATACAATATAATTGATAATGACGATAGTTCATGAGATATGCGTGTTCTCTTAAGAATAAACCTGTGTCAAAAATGGGATGATCAGTGTTGTGGAGTTATTAGGATTAACAAAGCGTAGATATAGTCACTATTCGGGTTGTGTTTATCGATAGCCAATGGTTTTTCAATTTCTTATGCTGGGAGTTTATGAAAGAATTCGAGGTGGGGATGGTTTAAAGCGATAATAGTCGGTACCTAGAATGGATGAAATGCAGTTGTTAGAGGGCTGGCCAGTTCAAAACCTATGATGATATGCGGATGTTGTTTTCATGGAATCTCTGAAGTGGGAGGTATCGAATCCTGAATAGAGAGGCTAACTTGAACAAGGGATTGGTAGATGAGTTCGCGCACGGCACCGTGTGTACAAAGGAGGGGCTTGAAAAAGTATAACCGTGGTAAGAGTAAGTTATCTGGTTGTGAGTGAAGGACACTCATCAGTGTGAAGGTATGTTAGATGGTGAGCAGCTGGAACAATGTTGATGATTTAAAATATTTAGGGTATATGTTGGATGAGAAGGGAACGGAAGATGAAGAGTGTAGTAGGAAGGTTGTGAATGGCAGGAGGTGGCTTGTGCATTAAAATCGTTGGTGAATGTAAGGGACTAGTCTTGAGTGTTGCTAGGGTCCTTACATGAGGGTACTGTTGCTGTTACCTGTGTTATTGTATACAGTAGCTAGAGAAAATCGCGCCTCTGCAGAGGATGAATAGAGAAGTATAAGACCCTATTTCTAAAACGTGACAAAGAATGTGTTCAGGTGTATGGCGAAGTTCAACTCTTTAGGAGAGGGTGGTGCTTAGGGGTGTATAGTCGAGAAACCTCTGCGTAAGGAAAGGAGTGTGAGATAGGCAACGGGTGATTAGGGAGAGGCCTGTAGTTGTGTGAAATTAGAGCGCGGTAAATAGAGAATAAAATGAACACCGTATTAGTTCGCGATGGTTGGTCATGTGGAAAGGATGCACGGATGTAGGAGTTCGGTTGGTTAAAGCGGGGAAGTGGGTAAGTGGCCGTGGGGTGTGTTGGGAACCGACCGGCTTTGGGAGATCGAAGAAAAAGTGGATTGAGTCAGACGGTGTTTGAAAGGAGAGAATCTGAGTTTGGTAGATGGGAGAAGAAAAGGTTCATAGGGTACACAGGAGTCGTAATGTCGGGGCGGCGGGGATTGTGAGTTGGGAGGTGGCGCGTTGCTAGAAGCCCCGCACTAGGGCCCATACGGGCATTTGAACACCCGCCTCTTTACCCGTGATTGCACCATCCCTCCCTCTCGAGATAAGGGACTGTGAACGGGCTCCCCATTCGTCAATGTGCTCCACTATCCGCATTAGGCGGTTTTAATGCGGTTTGGGAAGTGGTGGGTTGTCTGGACGTTTGTACGGAGGCATGTATTGGTTTAACGAGCAATAATCCATGGTTTTTGAGCTAACTGGTAAGTTCGGTACGATGGTTGGAAATATTACTATGAGCGGGTGAAATTAAGCTGGCGACCTTTGGCTTTCTAGTTATCGGATTATATGATTGGACCGTATGTTTCGCGCTAAGATATTACTGGTGTCTAACCTGTGCATCGATGAACTGTTTAGCGAGAGAACTGTGAGCCCTGAATGGCGTTAGTCATTTGGTTGAAGCTTAATGGTCACCCTCACCGTAGATATTTTGGAGAGCTATATAATAGTAACGGAGTGCAGAATAAATGACAGATAGAAGTAGTATGAGATATATGAGACGTTAATACTATATAATATAATATATATATATATTATATATTATAATATATTACCTCAGATAGAACGATTGACTAACTTTCGTCGATTAACATTTCAATATAATAAGTTTTTATCATATCGATGTTGGATCTTTTTATAATATTGGATCACTATTATTTTTGATTAACAAGTGTATTTGTTAGATAATACGTCTTTACCTTTGCTAGATTATAACATATATATACTGACGGCATGCCAATAAGTGGGGTCCGTCCGCGGGTCCGTGAATATCCTAGGAGTCGCGAAATAATTGCATGGAGAAAAACAAATAAGCGGATGATCAGTTCTAACATGAAAGATACACATCAATGGGGTCGATTGCGATAAGGATATACTACTGATCGAACATGGGACATATTCTTCTACTTACTTTTCTGTTTTCTGGTGCATGTTAACGCACCTTACGGGGTGGGGAGGGTAGGGGACTGCAGGGATTGGATGTTTTGATTTACTTTCACCAATCTATTTGTGAAATCAATGGTGGGTGGATGATGATATTGATATATATATATATATATATATATTATACTGCTTTATATTTATAATAAAAATATAATATATTAACCTAATTAGGCTTGGAATACTGGAGGTTATATTCTTATAAAACAACAATTAATTTATTTTATATTATGTTAAATTAATTTATTAATTTTGTTATTATATATATATTTATGTTAGGTAGTTTAGGAAAAAAGTTTGTTATGTTTTGTAATATTCGTCGGTATATATGATAATCGAACAATGTTATAAATTAAATTATTTATGTTATAAATTATTACGAAGTTGATGTAAAAAAATTGTATACACGTATTTAAGCTAATAATTTGATGTATCAGTATTGATCCATAAGACATTGGTTATTTAGTTATAATGTTCAATTAATTTATTAATTGTTCAACATATCGTACTGCTATGTTAATTATTAATAAATAATTTATATAATACTTGATACTTTTCTAATAGATAATTGACTTGAATATAATGGTTTCTTGGGATTGATAATGTTCTTGCGACTATTGCTTTCGATCCTGAACAACTGTGTTAAGCGAGCGGGAGTTTTAATAGTTATATAGTTATAGATTATTATATTGTCGTACGTATGTGTGTTAGGTTTGTCGTTGATATATATATTCATTCTTAGTCTATTAAGGTTTCATGCCAGTGATTTGCACGTTTTGTCCAAAGATGATTAGGGAAAACGATCATTTTCAAGAGTGTAAGAACTCCAATGAGCAAAAATCATTATTGACTGTTATGCTCGATAGGCGCTGTTAACGTATCCATAGCCGAGTTTTTAATTCTCTTGCCCCGGAAGAATAAAAATTCCAACTGCTAACGGTGGAGTTGAAACGCAGTGTCCCATCTCGCAGTGAGAGTCGGCGAGTAACCTCCTTCCCATATATATAGTAATATATATATATATATATATATAATATATATTATAATATATAGTATATATATATAATATAATATATATATATATATATATAATATATATATATATATATATATATATATGTATATATATATATTATTAGCTATATTTATTTAATTGTATATATATAATATATATATGATAAATAATAAAAATAATCTATATATAAAAAAATACGAAGTGCAATAGATTAAAAAAAGGAAATGTTTTTTTTCACGCTTGTCGCGCACCCCCTGGTATTTCTAGACGCTCCCCAGTTTAAAAACCACTTTTCTAGAAGTAATATTGTTTATGTAGGGGGTGAATGTCATGTGTGGATGGAAAATTAAGCCAAGGATATTGGGATTTTTAATGAAGGGATGTCTGTTTTTTGAAAGAAGTGTTGAATGGGTGTTTGACTCTCTATTCTTAGGTAGATAGAAGATTTTTGAAGAGAGGCTGTCATTCTGTTGCTCCAATTGGTTTATGTATTGTTGTAGTGTTTGTTTTGCTGTGTTTAAAGAGGGACTATTCGGGGCTGTTGAATGTTGTAGTAGTATAGCGTCATTTTATGCATATAAACTGTGTTAATCTTTTATGGAGGGGTGATGTGGGTTGTGGTAAAATCGAGAGGTGCATAAACTAGATTAAAGAGAGGTTGTTTGTATTGGTTGAGCGCAGATTTGTGTTTCTTGGTCATTTTATATGCCTGTAGGGTCGAGGGGGGGTTATTTCATCATATAATGGGTGTGGCACTACTCATGTTGTTGTTCCGGACGCATCCCGTAGAAAACTATTTGAGATATCGGACAAACAGCTGATATTGAGGGGAAGAGAATAGTATTGCTAATAATTTCCTATTCTTCCCTAATCTGTTATTTCTGTATTTACAAACTCTTTGTTTTTGAGACTTGGTTTTACATGGGACTTCTGCTCGATCGAAAGCTTTGTTTACATCTGTTACCACTAGGGTTAGTACCAGAGGTTTATTAGGTTTTAGTATAGGATAATGTGTAGCATAAGTTTTCCGATGGTGGGTATAAGTTAGTTGGTTAGTTGCTTTAGGAGGGTGTTGAATATTTTTGAGTAATACTGTAATGGCTTTAATGATTTTATTAGCAGAGTGAGGGCGAGGAAGATTGTGTTATGTTGTTATGATCTCTTCCTTGGTTATTCATATTGTATGTTGGAACAAATATGGGGTTATGAAAAGAATGTGAAGAGGTGGTGAGAGTTTTTCCATAGGACAGAGGGAAGGTATTAGATTTATTTGACTGAGAGGAATGGACAAGACGAGTGGAGGAGTGCTTCATTGTCACATCAAACTATTATATGGCGGAATGATATTGTTTTGTGATGGCGATTTTCCATACAGCCTGAGAGGATTGGTAGAGAGATAATTAAGAGAGGGAGGGTGTGTAAAAGAGGGGTTTTAAAGTAAAACAGTAGACTATAGAGATAAGTTATGGTATTATTTGAAATAGAGGTTCAGTCCTTTGGTGTGAATGGTATGACTAGAATGGTAGAACCTTCCAAACTGGAACAAGCGCCTGAGTTTAAAATCATAGGAAAAGTGGATGAAAAGTGCGACCAGCTGGACATGATGCAGAATTTGTGCTAGTAGGAAAGATAGTTGTGATCGGCAGGAAAGGCCCTCGCTGGTTGCACAACTTCATCGTTTGTTCGATAATAGAATAATGATCTACCTAGAAGTAGCAGACTAAAAAAGATGGAGGCGGGAGGGTAGGGGATTTGGGTTGGTGGTTTATTTACTGATGTGTTTTTACCTAGGCTAAATATGCTGATTAGAGATCGATGTAAATAATATATTGTTATAGAACGAGTGAAAGTAAATTTACGATAGAGGAAAACTTTATTTTTATGTTATGGGGGTTAAGACACTTTTGTATATGTTTACAGTTATCATTGGCTGGTACGTATAGAAACAAGGTTATGAAATAAATATTTGTAATGATTAAAAATAGTTTTTACATAATTGTAATGACGCTCAATCACTAATAACCAGCTTGGTGAAAAGTATGAAAATACAGCCACCAGCAGCCTACCGCCGAATGATAGTGAGTTGAAATAGTGTGTAAGTGAATGGAAAATACTTTGTTATGTTAGTCAGGTTACTTCGTGCGTAGATGATGTCGAGTATATTTTGTCATTTGAACATCATATAATCTATAGTTGGTCAAACCCGACTGTCATGTTTGTATGCAGCTTGGCCGATCTTTAACTTTGAAGGTTTAATGCATGAATGTTAAAGAGACAAATTTTAAGCGACGGGAAAGTGATTGATTATGAAAATGACGGATGAACGTAGTTTGACGGAGAGTTGTTGTGGTGTGGAAGAAGGGGTAAAGGTGTTTGTAGAGAATAGAATGACAGGTACGGGTTTATTTTGAGATGGGTTGGCATCATGTTGTAGAGTGGAAAGGATGAGTGATATGCTGTTTACGGCATTTTGGTTAAGCGGGATGATGTAGTGGTGAGGCTGTGTTAGAGCAAAAATCGCGGTCTCGAACTTATTATTAGGGATCTCGCAGTTTGAGAAAAAGTGGGATTGAGTCAGTAAATTCGTCGGAAATGTTCCTGGGGGGGAGAGTTCAAATGTGAGTTTGGGCCATTGAGCGAGATAGAAAGAGTTGCAAATAGGCTTGTAATGTGTATTGAGGGTTTTGGTGAGGGGTAAATAGGATTGTGACCACACACGTTATCGAGACTCCTTATGCGGATTGATAAACCATCTTTATTCAGCTTTGTACGTTTTTATATTTCTCATATTTGTATGGGTTGAGGACGGTTACCAGTCGCGGTCCTGGTTAAGCTCTAGGGTGTATTATGTGTGACTGAGACGAGCTCGTCACTAATAGGTACTTAAGTGTAAGGGGGACCGTAAGTAGCCTTTGGTGTGGCTTTCTTTTCGATTATGTCATGAGTTCCTTCTAAAGACTATTGTTTTTGCTGTTTGTCCGACTGCCCGTGCATTTTGGCACGTGTTCGTTGGGTTTGTGGGTTTCATTTAATTTCGTGCATTTAACTATTACCCATGTTCCACGATAGTGCGCTTGGCAGAAGGTAAGAATTTTATTAATATATAAATAATATAATATATCATTTATTATATATATTTTATCTTAATAATTATAGTAATAGATATATATATTAATAACTAGAATCATATCAACCATGACTATTTACTATATATATACTAGTATATATATATGTACATATAGTATACATAGTCAATATTTATATATATAATATATATATATACTCATATTATATATAATATATATATATATTATAATATACTATATATTAGAAACTATAATATATACTATATTACTGATATATATATATACTATACTAAATTTGTTTGGGTTATATATATATATAGGGCTGAATTAGAAAAGAGAATACATATTGGACTTTTGTACATCGAGAAAGAACGATTACAAAGATGAAGCAAGATAAAAACCAGTTGTTAGAGAGAAAAGACGATTAGGATCTTAAGTAAAACTTTAATAAATGATGTAGAAGATAAAAACAGTTTAGAAGAAAAGACAGAGAATGAGGATAAGGTAAATTTTTAATTAATATCTATATTTCTACTTGTGATATTAGTTTATTTAGCGAGACTGAATTTTATCAAATTAGTTTCTTTTGCTCATGCTTACACCGATATTTAGTGAAGAAGTCAAGATAATAAACTTAAATCAACACCACATTTCTACTATATATAAACATGGTAAGCCCCCTAGAGGGCGTTTAGTGGTTAAGGGTGCAGATCTTCCTGAGGATGACCTTTTCATAGATAAACTAATAACAAAAAATATAATTAGCCTTAAGGAAAATAAATATAAATTTACATTATGATATCAGATTTATAAAAATATAATATGACATAAATTTATATACATAATAATAATTAGTTCTATATTTTACATTATAATAGAGTACGTTTTTTACTGGTGAGTGCAAATTGCGCAGACCACTCGGGAAGAGTCATCTCAAGCTTACTTAAGAGGTATTATGTACTATAGAGATGTTGTGGAAAGAGCTCATTCTTGCCTTTGTACCATGCAACCATCACTGCTCACTACCGGCTGTCTTTAGAAGCACCTCCATTTTTTGGGAAATGGAAATAAGGCATATATATATATATATATATATATATTATAATATATATATAATAATAATATTCGATATTATCTGCATAGCATTATAGTATATGATAAGTATTATATATAACTATAAGCATGTGAGCTATATACTACTAAGCGATCACTATATCATCAGGATAAAGCATACTACATAATATATATTAGTCGCAGTACTTGAGTTGAAAATATATATTAAAACCTACCTTTAAACCCGGGTGGCTTGTTCCCTTTCTGTACCAGGGGGTATAACACGGGGGGGGACCAAAAACGGAAATCGAAACTCTTATTTAAAGGGCGTGCTACAACCAAACTCAGGCGCCCAACCCAAAGTAGTTTGCCAGTGAGTTTTGTTTGCCCCCAGGGTTAAGATCATAAACTTCCCAACTTGTATGCGGTATAAGGATTGACACTCTATTATACTTCAAATAAATGATGCTATTATGTAAAGTTTATAATATTACATACATAAACTATGTCAGCTAATTATTAGTAACTTTTATATCATAGTGGAATTACTTTATAATTAATATTTATATTATTATAATATATAAATTATGATATAATATTAATAATATAAATTAAATTATATTATAATATAATATATAATATATAAATATAAGTATTAATCTATATATATTATTATAAATACTCCTTGTCTTAGTTTTCTTTAGAATCGGGTTCCATTTAGCTCTTGTTTGAATGGCCAACTCTTCCTTCTTTTCCCCTAATTAATGTGGTGTTCCTCCAGGGTTCTGTTGTAATCTCTCAAACTTTACCCTTCTACTTTTTTACCTATCCAACCGTCTCTACGCTGGCCACTTCAACTCTGGTCACTCTTATGCACGATGACTACAAGCCTCCATTCTCCACCTCATTTCATTGTGCTTCCTCGTTTTAGTATCTTAGAGTTGACTCTCGTCTACAGCTTTCTGAATTCAATTCTTTGCCGATCTGGACGGGATTTCTCAGTGGGGTAAACCGCAATCTTGTGAAATTCAACTCTTTGAAATACCTCCTAACTTCTTAATATCTCCCTCTCTAAAACAGCTTCCTCCCAATTTTTCTATCCCCTTTGACGGACTACATTTTACCCTGTAACACAACATAAACATTCTTTATAGGAAAATCATAAAATTATGAAATTGTCCACTGGAGACCTCATATCACTATCGGATTGCTTAAACTGGCCTCATAAGTAAGCTGGAGAATTCCTGTTCAGTGTTTATTGACGACGAAATTAATTTATTTCTTCTGCATCCATACTCGTTATATCATATATAAAGGGCCTTATTTGGCCCACTGTAGTGAAAATACCTGTTACCCCAAATTTGGGGTTGAGCTCCGGTTCACACCTCAACTTTTGGAATTAGAAGTGGATAAAGCTAAGGCCTAAGAAGGCTTAATAAAACTGTACCTACGTTCTTGACTCCCTTGACTTCTTTCTCGGCGTCGTGACGTGGTGCCACTATCTCTTTCTATAGGTATACAACGGCAGGTGCTCGAGAATTGACCTCTCGCTTCCTCCACCACTGCTTCGCCCTCGTTAACTACATAGAGGTGTCAAAGAAAAGAAGTGAAATAATCTGTGAAGATATTGGAAAGACATCAAGGAAATCCGTTATATATTCGTTGTTGTTAAATCCTTCTCATTACAGTCACATCGGTTCGATGGGAAGCTCCTTTGGCAATCTTATAATTCCAATCGCATAGAATTGCAAGTCTTATCTCTCTATTGAAGATCGCATTGGAGTCTGCGCGCCACCGGAGAGGGGGAGTCAGTATATGGGTTGACAGTAGAAGTAGTACATAGAGGTGGGTATTACTTTCCATTTTATTTTAGTTTTTCTTTTTTATCTTTTTGTGATGTTTTATTTATATTTTTAATTTATTTAATATTGTTTGCCACTCTATCCTTTTTGAAAAGGCCCTTTTAGACCAAATTAAGAAAGAATATACTATATATATATTACTATATATATAAATATTATATATATATATATTTATTATTAATTATCTATATATATATATATATATATTAATATATATTATATAAATATATTAATATATCTATATTAAATATATATATATATAATATGTTGTACTAGAGCACCGGTTTTTTAGCCGCATCAACACTAGACCGTCTCTTTTGCAAATGCGCACCGCACCTAGTAGCAATACTCGAGAGAAAACTACAGCGCACCTGAGCCACGATCACATATAATTAATACTATAATTATATATATATATATATATATATTTATATATTATATAATATATATTATAATATATATAATGATAATATATATAATATATATTATATATAATATTAATATATATATATATATATATATAATATTAATATATATATCATAATAATATAAGTATATAATATTATATATATATATAATATATATACGTATATTATATATATTAATATATATATAATATATAAATTAATATTACGAGTGTACCGGAAATTCTCCATAGCGAAGAATTTGAGAAACATTTTTTTCCGGTTCAGGTTCCGGCCGGAATCATCAAAAAAATTCCGGCCGGAACCGGATTTACTAAAAATTTACCTTCTAAAAATAATTTTCTTTCGAAGTTAATTTTATACTCACGACGGACGATGAAATGATCTGAATCTTTTACAAATATAAGACGCAACATTTCTGGTAATTCAAAAACCTGAATAAACGTACCTAAGTATTAATTTTTGAAATAAAGTTTAAACCTCAAATACCTCCAAAAATATTAGGATTAACCTAAAGATATTAAAATTAAAATCTAATTCAATATCCCACCCTTTTATATACTATAATTATAATATACTTAAATATATAAATATAATTATATATATATATATATAATATATTATATATTAATAAATATATTAATTATATATCTTTTTTATTCCACATACAAATAATATATATATATATATATATATATTAATATATATATTATATATATATATATTTATATATATATATATTTCTCCCATCTACAAGATCTCCATAATATAAATATATATATATATTATAGTTTATATATATGATATATATATATATAATTTAATATATATATATTATAATTATATTATATTTATAATATAATTATTATATATAATATATAGGCAAATTTCCTTTAAAACGTTACTTGGTAAATAAAATAAATCATTTCATTAATGTTCACTTATGAACACTGTATTAATAAATATAATACTTCTTTTATTTTTTTACTGAAATGTGTTTTTTATATGTTTGTTGTATGAAGATGAATATAAACGGGTTCTTTATGCATATTTCGTTATCTTATTCTATATTGATTAATGTTGATATTTATGATTACTTTATTTAAGTGTGACAATGGATTTTATGGTAAAGGGTATTATTAATGAACATAAGTGCACTTATTTTTATCTATATCAGAAAATACAATGAATTAGGTTTATTATAGTGGAGAATAATGTACAGATATAGAATTACACTACACATAGATTATACTGGTTATACCGTTACTTCTTCCCACCACACTTTTTTGCATTAAGTGTATTCTTTCACTTTTATTACTTTTATAAACTGGTAACCACGTTTTAACGCCTCATACTAAATACATACGGTTTTTGTTCCAATATTACACACTGTTATAAAGCACATCGACATTGGACTATCACCACGACTCATAATTCTCTTGGAATGTGGACAGGAAAGGACTGAAAGAGGTGAGTATTTTTGGGGCTAGATACTCACTATGCACTGTTTGTGGAAATTTAGCACATTGTTCAACTTTCCATACCACCACTTGTCAACGCATTTCTTTCTATATTTTGCCCCCCTTCGCCTTGACTTTTCTGTCAACATTTCATTTCTTTACAGCATCTCTCACCTTTTTTGCCGACGCCACTGGATTTCTTTTTTCGCTTTTTCACTTCAAATTGACCTCGCTGTCACTTTACTTACTTCACACGACACTTATTACGAGCTAGTCACTCGTATTTCCATATACTTTCTTTTCACATGTTCTTAATGGTCTCCTTGTTCATTCGATCAATTGGAGTACACACGCCACAGCACTCCAGTATTGTGATCAGCACTCGTTTCCTGCACATACCTATCGCCTGACCTTTTCTGGTACTGCTCCTACTCTTTATCCACACATTTCTACAACAATTTCATTAATTAGGACAAACGTTTCTTCCCACCAGCCTTTTTCTAATACTCATGTGCTCCTTATTTCACATTAGATACCAGTCAGTTATGAGGACATCTATTGGGTCTACTCATAGTATTACCAAACATCACAGGTGTTCATCATCTTTTGTTAATTTGGTTTCTGTGAATACAAGGGTCATTTTCTGATAGCGCCGTGGGGTGCCTGTACCACTTATGTTTGCTCCAGTTGCCTATGTAACCACTCTTGACTCTATTGCCTTTTCCAGCACTTCCCTTTCATCTCCGCTGCTGGTCCATCCTCCGAGGTTTCGACCATAATATATCTGGATGGACTCTCCACCATCACTGGAGATATTTGAATGCCTACCTTTAATTTTGGGGCCTTCTTCGGTTTTCCCGTACATGACGACTGGTTGCACCTCTATCGGCATTTTTTTCAGTATTTGCCCTTTACTTACGCCGCAGCTTATGTTGGATGGTTCTTCTCCATAAATGTAGGACTTGCTCCGCAGGTCTTTCACATCACCTATCTTTCTCGATCACATGTGTGCTATTCACGCGCTTGTGCTTACCCTCTTGCACTGGCATACATGGCGCTTGCACGCTGTGACCCACGACTCACTTGTCATCTTTTTTACATATCCATACTGCTTTCACAGACTTGGACTGATTGAAATATGTGTCACCGATCATAATCGAGCTCTTTCTTTATTGCAATCAATCACCCTGGCACATTTATGGATACGGCCTCTTTACACACCATTGACAGTTTTGATCACAGCTTGTGTATCCTGCTACTCCGTTCCAGTTTCTCTTGTTTATCTTTACTCCATCACGGTACCGGCTCCTGTGATTTTCAATGTTCGGACGACATTACTACTCCACACTTAATTCATTGTATGTTTTAAATCTCACACCTCATGCATTTGGACATTCCCGATGAGACTGGGACACATACTTGCCATGGAGTATGACACACACGTCCATTTTTTCACCTCACCGGGACAATATTTTGAACAACACGACCAGTGTGAGCAGTTAGTATTAAGCATAAAGAACATATCCCCGTTTGAATTATTTAGCTCTCTATAGTCTCGTGTAGGTAAATGTATCTTGACTCAGCCACTTATAGGATACTAATTGTGATGGAATCTAAGATATTTCAAATTTAAACTTAGGGTATGACCAGTTGTACAATATATTTATTCATACTCTTAACAACCTATTTTCTACTACAGACGCTATTTTGTTGCAGCATGGCAATCGTTTCTAATACTTTCTTCTCTTCTGCTGACTGTGCATGGCTGTTCACTCATTGTCAGCCATACATTCCTTAATTTCTGTGATTTGGGTCCTTGATATGCATCAAATCTTTTTTCTGGGGGGACGTCTGCCTTAACGTCACTTTATTTCACGGCTTGGTATCTTGACCTTTTTTGTGGTTTTCTCTGTTCTCAGATACAGACTCCTACCTTTTTCCTCCCTTAGTAATTTTTGGCACTTAGCCGCTATTCTCTGTCGATGATGATTTTCCTCTGTTCCTGACGTAGGCGTTGTACACTACATTAGATTTTATGTTGAAGTTATTCATTATTTTTTTTCCTTTCTTTATAGTTAGCAGTTCCTCACGACTTCGGATTCCCAACGCATCCGGCGGTACATTTTTTTGCATTCCGGCTCATTTCCGTGTTCCGTATACGTGAGGACTGCATTTCCGTTCCGTGAGTCCACCCCTCATACTTATCTATCTATAATATTTTTTATTCTATCTTATCCTATTATATACATTAATATTATATATATATATATCTAAATATTATCATATATCTTATTATATATTATATTATATCTCCTACATATACTATATATATCTATATTATACTAACTATCTATTTAATTCCTGTATACTCTCTCTCTAATTACGAATTACGGCCCGGCTTCTAGGGCGTAGACTTTTTTATTTGTTTATAGTCCTCCGGCTCCATCACATGAGAGGGCTTCTGCGCACACACTTCATTACCACACTTCACGCTGATTCCCGAGTTTCACTGTAGTCGACCACTCTAGAGTTTAACTACTGACTTTTTAACTAGTTTTTTTTCACTACCATGAGGTGACACTTCTTGGCGTTTTAATTTTCATGTGACATCTCCCGCTCAGTCAGGCCTATTCCACATTTATTTAATTATGCTTATGTTCTACTTGTCGGGTTTGTTTTACCTTACTTTCATTTTTTCATTCCGCATTTTGTTCCTTAGACTTTTTCACCCGTGGATCCATCAGTTGCGTCCTATTGCACTTTCCTTTTTGGTCAGTTTGTGTATCAAGTCTTTTTAAGGAGTCATGCCCACCACCATTTTTGGTCTTCATACATTCACCTACCTCCTGCATTTACCCTTTTTTTCCACGCGACTTTATATTCTTCTACACCAGTCGTTCCATTTTGCGAGATGTTCTTTAGCACCCGTCCATGTCGAGCTAACGTGTCACGACACGACTTGATGACTGGCCACTTCTGTCAACGTACTTTTATCCTTTACTTTTTCGTTCACTCCCATTTACATACGTTGTTATACTTGATGTATGTCTCGTGGCTTTCCATGCCCTAACCCCTTTTGTGCATTTACCTTACTTTTGTGGCTCTATTATTATCACCTGGCAGGTGATAACGACCCTCCTTCCATATACTTTTACCCTGGACGCCTGAGACGCAACGTCTCTATGTTCCTCGTTAGCCTACCTCTGCATTACCTTAACCATTACAACAGCTCCACAGTTGTTTCCCACACGTCTTTTACACTCTCACCTTGGCGTACACAGCCAGCGCAACGGACGCTGCCCCCTTCGGACCACTACTCAGGACCAGCAGCCACTTTTTCCAAGTGTATGCATGTTTAAATGTGTGTTTAAATATATTATCAGTTCAGATCCCTATACGTACCCTATATTAACTATTCCCGTTAATGAGTACCCTATAATTAACGCCAGCCTTAATTACCCAGTTGCAGGTAGGCTTTCAAGCACGTGAATTAATGCGCACGTCAAATCAGTTCAATGCACACTTAGACCTAGGTCTGGTCAAAAAATCGTGTGGGGGCACACATAAGGCAGTTTTGTTATTTAATTTAAGTGCAAAATGACGTAAGCATTCATGGGTGGCAGGTTCGGCAAGATGTTCGGCGTGTGGTGGTTTTGGTATGGTCTGCGGTCAAGAAGGAATATTGGTTAATGACTGATCTCACCGGTCATCACCATCAAGGATTATATGGGTTGTATAAAGGCAATATGACTGTGGTGAGGTGACGAATTAAGGCATTATTCGAGAGTAACTAATTGTTCGGATCACTTGGTGGTTGATTGGTATATACATTTTTTTAATACATATTTGGAGATCCGTGTTTGAGTATTGAGGACACGAAACTTGTATCATTATGGTTTTACTGGCCCATTAATGCTCCCAGGCGCTAGATATAGGATTTATATAACTTTGATGCCTCACTGCGTGGCAGGATGATATTAAGATTGATCCATATTGGTGTTTAGTAGTATTATGGTGGTAAGTAGCTCCTGCATGTGGAGATACTTCATAAGTCTAGGTTGGACGCGTAGCCGTGGGTGTCAGCATATATTAGCCGTCGATAACAGTGATTAGGTTATATTTATAGTTAGGTTGAATGATAGTAGGGATGTGTTAATTATGACTCCTTGGTTATTTCATTTTATATGATATGTGGAGTTATGACGGAATTCGAGTGCGAGTGTGGCGAAGACATATATCGGGATGTTATAACTGATAGATAGCAACGGGCAGTGGAGGGGTATCATGCTTATATTACCCTATTAAATATATATACTACTTAGTAACTATATATACTACTCTTAATTTAGTATGTGGATTACTCTGGCTTTCCTGTAATGTGCATTACGACCGCGCGTTATATTATTTAGTATGGGCGTGCTGGTCGAGGGGTTATTGCCCGGTATAGTGTGTCAAGGACAGGGTTTTGCCCGTACTCGGTTTGAGTGTGAGCCCTGGGCCAGTGTCGACTTCATTTTAGGTATATGTGGTGTAAGGGACGGCTGCAGCCCAGTGTATGCCGTACTGTGAATGGTAGGAGTGGCTTGGTGCAATTAATTCTTAGTGGCTGTAGGGACTAGTCTTGAGTGCCCCACGATCTTTAACCATAAGCGGGTATGTTGTAACTTGTTATGTTCAGTCAAGTGAAGTTCCACATGGTCTGGATAAGTACGTATATATAGTACTAAGGTACATGTGTTCAGTATGGCCATCATATCTTAGCGATATGTGACGTTGGGTGTGGACGACAGCATTGACTAATGCAGGATCACTATTAGAGGTGTGGAGGTTGAGATATTGAGTACATTGAGAATGGTTTGGTCATGTGACGATGGTGATAATAGTGGATTGGTCAGTAGGATACCTAGGAGAGGTGTAGCGTGTTTGGCGAGAGCGAGAGCGGGGAGACAGGTATATCAGGAGTGATATGGATTTGTCTGTGTGGAGTTGATGGGGGTGTATGGTTGTGGACTCGGTATGAACATTCACCACGTGCCTCAATGGTTGGCAGCACCCACCCTTGTCTTGGACGTCCTGTTAAACGGCGTATGATACGTTACCACGTTCATGTCAAAGTCCAGCTCACTCCCATATACCGTCTTGGGGCGGTAGTCATGCACATTCAACACATACTTGATTAGGCTACGGTGGGTTTTTAGCTGGAAGTACCGTTCCTAGTTATCCGGGGGTTGTTAGGCTGGCTTTTTTTTCCACATTATCTTTAGGAGTCTTTTGGCACACCTTTGTTTTTTGTTACCATCTTGCTTACGACACATCATGCTTACAGAGCATTCCCGATGGAGGGGGAGATTACTGAGGCTTAGTTGTTTTGGGGGGGGGGAAAAGAGAAGGGAGGGGAGGAGGAGAAGAGAGATACTGCGCGACAGGAGTGCGGGGCATGTTCCTGGGGCGTGTCGTTGGAAGGCGAGCTAAGGGAGGTGGATAGTTAGGTTGCTGGGGGCCTACTACGCACTGTTCGCTTTTGGCCAGGGATTGGCTAAGCATGGCCTCGGCAGTAAGTTCGTGATCGGCAGTAAGCGCCCTTCTATGCCTTCGGGCGAAAATGTATGAATCGTATCTAGTAATTATGAAAAATTCGTCGAGAGAGAATAAATGTTGAGAGGGAAAAGAAAAGTTAGATGGAACGTTTTTGAGAAGAGGAAATTTGATATTGCTAGGGCTGTTGACTGAAGCAAAGTAGAATAGGGAAACGGTAAAAATGATGGTTGTGGTGTGAAATTGTGTTGTGTTTGCTGGGGAAAGGAATGAGAGTGGGATAGAAGGATTAACCTCATTCTCATGAGTGAGTTGTGGTAGAGAGGGGTTTCTAATGGTGATTTTGTTGTGTTGTTGAGTAGCTAGAAGTTCTAAGGTTAAATTCAAGTTTGAAAAGGTGCAAAATTTGTTTTGAAATCGACATATAGTCAATCTGAGGGGTAATGTTGAAAAGAATACGATTTTCTGGGATTAATCTGAATGATGTTTTGGATGGGGGAATAGAAGAGATTCAGTTCATTTGGCGCATATCTGCCCATTCAAGGATTTTATTATTTGAACAATAACATTATAACTAGGATGAGCCCTATTCAAAAGGAGGAGGGTGTTAGGTAACTGCTCAAAAGTTCACCCTCTAGCGCAAATAGCGCATGATGAGCACAGACCAGGCTTTAAAGTGAGGAGATTAAATATCAGTAGGAAATTCCACAATAGGCAGAGGCTGGGTGGGAGAAGGAAGGGCAGCCAGCAGGAGCAAAACTACGCCTGGAGTAACGGCAATTGTCAACGACAAATACTCGTACGGGCGGCAAGAAATTACAGGCCACCCATATCTGTGGATGCATAAATCGTGCCGAAGGCGTCGTAAAGCGTGGTGGTAACGGGATACCGAGTGATAATAAAAGGTTTCAGGTTTCCCCGCGCTTAGAGGCACTTGCCCGGCGCTCGCTGGTACGGCTATATGGAAAAGGAGATAAAAGGGCGAGCACAACACTCGGCCTGGCGCAAAAGATACGGAACGGGTCAAGTGAATCGGAAAGTACGTAAAGAACAGTTTATAAAAGCCTTTTGGCTTCGTTGACTCGAGCCTGTCCAAAAGCCGGGTGAACCAGAGGCCCCCCCCCCCCAGATATGAGATGCAGTACTCCATAGGCATGGCGGAATGAGAGCCTTTTGTTATAAGCGGAGGCAACTGAGAAAAGAAAGGAAAGTCTCAGCGTCACTAACACTGAACTTCCAGTTCCTTTGAGTGGGGCCCGCCCCTAGCAAACCGTTGTGTGTGAGCGTTTCGCAAGATCATTCTTTTTTGTTCATGGTTAAGGGCCAAGGATGTTTATATTGTCAACAGGAGTGACGACACGAACCGTCGAAGAGACCAGGAAAGTTAGAGGTATCTGGACGAGGCGATTTGTAAAAGAGTTGGGATTTTAAGACCTTGAATTTCAACAAAGTTATTTCTATCCATGAGCGAGAATAAAATCGGAAAGTATTAAGCACGAAGAGGCACCATTCCAGAAGTAAAAGTGGGGGTAGAATGATTAAGACGAGATTAAGAATGAAGGGTCGACGTCAGTCGGAATACGCGTGGATAAGAGTTAGAGGTGCAAGGTGAGAAGATATTAATGAAAAGTAGGAATATTAAGTAGGGAGTATAAGAGCGACACGAACCCTGAGGAAGCACCACTTATTCGAGCAGAAAAAGAAGAAGAGTCGCCCCATCAACAATCAGCGATATTAGATTTAGCGATTTGAAGGAAAGCTAGATATAAGTAAGCAAAAGAAGGAGGAAACCCAAAAGAGGAGAGCTTGGAGAGCGCAGTTAGACGCTGTGCGCATACTCGGTCAAACTCAACACAATGCTTGAGATATTCAGTCGGGGCCACGCAACCCAAGTCTCGCCCGTATGTTGCGGCTGAAGAGCCAGAAAACCATAATGCGGACATGTAGATAGGGAACATGATCATATCGCAATCGGCCAGATACAGACATGTGCGTGGTGCAACGAACGGCCAGTACTTGGCGATCGTGGGTGTTCGGAGACGTTGTCCGGAGAAGATGATATCTAAGAAGTGCGAGTCATGTAGAAGCGGTCTCACAGGAATAATTAGACATAAGAATACACAGTGAGGAGCTACATCGGCGATAGTTAAGAAAGGATCATGAGCGGCTTCTTTTTTCGGAATAGGTTGGCACCAAACCAGCTTCCAAGACTGAGGGAGGGAAAGTGCTAATATTGAGACAATAGAGAATATAGTTGAGCGATGGGGCGGCAGACCAGACGATTAGCCCTTTTAGTTGGACGAACTTAGGCACACAGCATGATCAGGATGCGATAAGAGGAAGGATGCACCGATTTAACAGAAAGATTGGGGGGCTCAGAGTGAAAGATTTGTCTAGGGAGAACCAAGGAGGTTAGCGTCCTTTCGTTTTGATGAAAGCCAGCTTTTGCTCGTCGAAGAGTAATCCGCGGCCTTGCACGATTTACTAGCCTTACAGTGAAATAGTTAGAGAGAGTGATAAGGAGTAAAGTACGAGATGTTTTTATAGCCAGCACCACGATATGGCGCAAGTGTTCTCTAGCCACTGAATGGGCAGAGAATATAAGGCACGTATCGAAGCCATGGGAATTAAAGAAGGATTAGGTTTCTAGAAGGAATGATGAGGAAAGAAAAATTTAGGGCTGAAGAAGGAATGAAGCCTGCTCATACCGCAGTCCAAACAGATACGCAGACTCCCCCTCCGTTATCTTATAATCTTTATACATATCAGCATCATTATTCGCTTATTCGACGGTGGCCACAATCTTATTCTATCATCTGCAAAGCAATTGGAAAACGCTTATCATTTAAGTCCCCGGCTTGGGTACTAGAATAAATTTTACTAAGCTTCATGAGGAGAGCAGACCCATTGAGCGCTAGGAATGCGTTACGGAGCCACAAACATGTCTCCCATTTCCATTAATAAATACTCCTTTTCAATTTTGCTTGATTATTTACAACTTATTATTATTCATTATTTATTATTATTATTATTATTATTATTATTAATTTCATATAATTATTATTGTCAGTTATTATTATTATTATTATTATTAATTTATTATTATTATTATTCATTTATTTTATTATTTTATTGAGACCTTAAAGGAAAATCAAAAATTTTGATCGCTAGAATAATTTCGAGCGAGGCTTGAAACGCCGCCTTGACCCTCCTGATACTAAACAGCCTTATATATATATAAGTATATATACTATATATATGTATAATTATATATATACTATATAATATATATATATATAGTATATTATAATACATATACTAATTATATATATAAATAGATATAGTAATATATTATATAAGTATTAATCTTATATATATAATATAGATAATATAGTATATATATAATATAAATATATAGATATAGAGAGAGAGACGAAGAGAGAGAGAGAAATTTTTTAAAAATGAGTTTTTTTTGAATTAAGTCGTCCATCACGTCATCGGCAAAATTTAAATTCATATATTAAAACCTACGGCAAAAATTTCATAATCGTACCTGCGCATCAGCTAATATATATATATATGATTAAATATAATTATATATATATAAGTTTAGTATATATACTGTTAATACTATATTATATATATATTCATAGTGCTATATATAATAATATATATATTATATAAGTATATATATATTAATTTATACTAGTATTATATATTATATTATATATTATAGTATGATATATATATATAAAGGTATACTATAGCCCACTACCACTTTTATTTGGCCAGGAATGCTAATGCAGTGGCTGCAGAGAAAAGACGTTTACTTTCGGTAAGCGGCGTTCTTTCTTTCGGCGAAAATGTGTATGAAGCGTATGGATACATGGAATGTCAGAGGAATAAATGGTTGGATAGCAAGAAGAGAGTGTGATGGATGTATTTAGAAGGGCAATTTGATTTGCTAGCTATGTCTGAAGCAAAGATGGAAGGAAACGGTGAAAATGAGTGGTATGGGTGTGAAATCGTGTTTTGTGTTCTGGTGTGGAAACGGATGAAGGGGGAATAGAAAGATTTGGCAAATTGCTGATGAGTCTTTGTGGTAGACAAGAGCTATGGGTACATTTTGTGTTTTGTGTGTGAGCGACTAGAATTCTAAAGAGTTAAAATTTAATGTTTGAATAGTGTAAAAGTATGTGTGGTTGGCGCAACTATGGTACGCTCTGAGGGTAATGTTGAGGTGAGTGCGATTTTGAGGAGGATATGAATGTGTTTTGGATGGGGTGAGCTGGGTGATTTAGTTGCATTTGCCACATTTCTTGCCACAACTAAGCGACATATTTTTTTAGCAAGTTAGTACACGCATGTAGACTAATCAATCACTCACATCAACCTTAGGGCCTCATTGTCACAATGGAGGGGGTGGTATGTAGCGGCTCACAAAGTTTCACCCTCTAGCGGCAAATTACGGGCAGATGCAGCACAGACGGGCAGGCTTTAAAGTGGGGAGATGCTTAAATTCAACAGGACATAACAGCAAGATGGCAAGGAGAAGTTCCACAAGAACAGAGGTGGGGCGGGAAAGAATGAAGCACGCAGCAGCGAACTAAGCCTGGAGTTAGCGAAATATCAACAGCAAAACTGTGGCGGGCAGCATACAGCAGCTCCTTGTGCTACGAGGGCGTCGTAAAGGTCGTGGTACGGCAAAAATGATAA
Source organism: Trachelipus rathkii (assembly GCA_015478945.1). Taxonomy (NCBI): domain Eukaryota; kingdom Metazoa; phylum Arthropoda; class Malacostraca; order Isopoda; family Trachelipodidae; genus Trachelipus; species Trachelipus rathkii. The sequence continues at coordinate 77,978 of JABUQX010012253.1, forward strand.
AAAGGTTAATTAGGGTGTACTTGCCGCTGCGGGACCTATAGAATAGAGATAAAGGGCACCGGCAAGCAGAAGGCACGTTTATTAAGCCTTTTGGCGCTTTGAGCTGCGACCGCTATCGCAAAAGCCGGGTGAATAACGCACAGAGCCCTCCCCCCAGATATGAGAGGCAGTAAACTGCCATAACAAGGGCGGATGAGACCGAGGCTTGTATAGCTGGAGAAAGCTGGAGAAGAGAAAAACAAAAAGTCTCACGTCAGTCTAAACAGCAACTCCGCGCTAAGTTTCTTTTGAAGCGTGCCCTAGCAACATGTTGTGAACATGAGAGTTTGCTCAAAGATCGTACTGTTTTTTTCGTTTATGTTAGGCCAAGGATGTTTATATTGTCAAGAGGAGAGACAAGTAGAAGCGGCGTCGAAAGAGATGGAAAGTTAGAATGTCTTTTAGAGAAGGAGATTTGGGGCAGAAGTTGGCGTTTGTTAAAGAATTGAGATTTCCAGCATAGGTTGGAAGCGACGCCCATCCGAAAAATTCATATCCAGATCAGCAGAAGATAGAATAGAAAGATTATGACGAGAGTCAATTCTAGAAGTAATAAGAGGAAAGCAGAAACTCGGTAAATGAGCATCGAAGAATGAAGGGTCGAACGATCACCTACGGTATATACTGGTGTATAAAGTTACGAACTGTGGCAGGTGACGGAAATCATCGAATGAAAGTAAGGATAAAGTAGGAAGATAAGAGCAGAAACCGCTGAGGAAGCACCACTATTGACAGTAAAAAGTAAAGAAGTCGCCGCCCACGTCACAGCAACAAGCCCGTATATTTAGTAGATTTGAAGTTAGAACGCTAAGACATAATTAAGCAAAGAGAAAGAGGGAAACCTAAAGGAGGGGAGCTTGGAGAGGGGCAGTTGTCGCGTGCCATAAGCTCAGTCCAAATGCTTTGGAACTATTGTTCAAGCGCCACCGCTGATTTACGCAAGTCTCCCCGTAGATGGCTGAAAAGTCCATAAAATTTCAAGTGTAGGTAGGAAAGTATATGTATCGGCCAGGATAAAGATCGGCCGAGCGCTTAAGCCTGTACTGGGGCTATCGGAAAGAAGAGGAATGAAGTTTTTCCAGACTAATACTAAGAAGTGAGAGTTTGAGAAGGGTGTTCAAAGAACCTCTTAGATCTAAATACATGCAGTGAGAGCTATAGGTGCGGATAAAGTTAGAAGGATCAGTAGCGGGAGCTTCCTTTTTTCGGAAATAGGTTGGACATGACTGCCTAGTTTGGCCAGGCAGCTAGAGGGAAAGTACTAGAAGTATTGAGTACAATACGGGTATTAGGTTGAAAAACGGTCGAGGGGCGGAAGAAAGGCAGCGGAGGCACACTCCTTACAAAGCTATAGGGAGGAAGGCCATCTGCGGGTCCACCCGTCTTGCCTATCGGGCTTCATGAAGATTGTCAGGGGCGCTATGCACCCGATCAAAATGGGCATATCACACAAAGGGCCAAGACATAGGACGACGGCTGTAGAGGGAAGCGAGTGAGGAGAGAAAATGCGCAGAATCGTCTAGGGTTACGACGTTAGTGAAAGTCAGGATGCCGAAGAGATTGGGCCTTTTCAGGTGATAAATTAACAAAGAAACCATCACGAGGAAAAGGGCATGATTCTACATGAAGCTGCTAAGAGATTGTTTTTTTTGGGCAAGAGGCGCGAAAGTTTATCAGTAGGCAAGAAACGCAAATGGTAGATTAGCTGCCTATTCGCTTATGATGAGAAGCAGCTATTGGCTCGATCGAACAAGTAGATATCTGGCCTGCAACGATTATAGCTGAATGAAGAATTTGGGCGAGAGTGATTGGTATGTATAAGAGAATTTTTCCCAGCCCGGCCTGATACGCACTGTCTCTAGCCTTGAATGGCCAGAGAAACAAAGCACAGATCGAGTACCCAATGGTTTATGAGCGAGAGAAGATTTATGTTGAAGAAGGAATGAACTTGCTGATCCCATCAGCGATTAGGGAAAATCATATTATCTTATTAAATATTTATAAGCATCCATCATTATTTCCTAACTGAGGTAGGGCGCCAAATTTGCCTATTCATTTGAGCAAACTTGGCAAGCGGCGCTTACAATTTGGAGATCGGACTGGGTCTAATATATTTATAGCATGAAATGAGGAACAGGCCAGCTTGACCTAAGAAATCGTATACGGACCGCGCAAACACTGTCTCCCTCATTATTTTTCCATTAAATAACTACTTTTCATAATCATTTAATTATCACTCTTACAATTTTATTATTGTTCCATTAGATTACTATAAAATTATTTATTACATCTATGGAGGTATTCATTATAATTATTTAATTATTATTAATTAGTTATTCATTCTATATCACGTATCCAGATATTATAGAATTATTATTATTATTATCTATCATTTATTTTCATCATTAATTATTGATTAATTGAGTAATTGATCAATATCTATTTTTAAGGAATCAGAATATTTTATCAGAATAAGTTAATATCTTTCGTTTCTTGAACCTCTGACGCGGCCCCCCTGTCTAATCAGCCTTGTATATATATATAATATTATAGTATATAATATATAATATAATATATAGTATATATATTATACTATGTTAAGTTTTATTAACTATATAAATTATAAAATTATATATATAGATATATAATATTATATAGTATATATATATTATACTATTAATATTCTTGACATTGGTTCCAAGACTAGAGGCCTGGGGTTACTATCACCGCTGATAATCTGTAGTGCACCTTTGCGCACTTTTTTGTATGAGGCCCACTGGTCGGGGAAAAACATAAAATAGTAACCATTTCCCCCGATTGTCGTGGTAAAAATAAATAAATACAAATATAAAGTGAAATATATATATATATACAGTATATATATATATAATAATATTAGTACAGATATAATATATCTATATATATAATATATATATATACTAAGTGATAGGCTAATTATTTTGGAGGTGAACGATATGACATTATAGTAGTTATAATATATTGAACTCAGTAGTTTAGAGTGAGAGAGAGAGAAATTTTTTAAAAATATTTGTTTTTTCAAATAATTCGACCCTTGTTTAAAATTTTTTTTCAATCGTCATCATCATCGGCATCATCATCATCATCATGTCATGTCCATCACTAAATTATATATTAGATATATATATATATAAATAAATATATATTAGCGATGTGATAGTTAA
>JABUQX010012254.1:2500-5000 GCA_015478945.1 Trachelipus rathkii
ATAATGTAAAGTATTTCCATGAATTAAGATTACATTCCAGTAATTTGAATTTTTCTAAATATAAAGAATTTAGTTATTAAATCAAATGGAGATACGATGCAATCAGACACCAAATTATTATTATTATTATTATTATTATTATTATTATTATTATTATTTTATGGTTTATGAATAATAAATTATCTTTATAGTGTTTTTTCATTTTGTAACTTATTACGTATCTTTAATTTACATAAAACCGATATATATATATATATATATATATATATATATATATATATATATATATATATATATTTGAATCATTTATATATATATTTTTATATATATATAGAAATATATATATATATATATATATATATATATATATATATATATATATTTTATTTTCAGTTTTTCCAAATGTCCCTGAGCCTGGAATGCCATGCCAAGGAGAAGATCGTAGGTTATATATATATATATATATATATATATATATATATATATATATATATATATATATATATATATATATATATATATATATATATATATATAGATATATATATATTATTATTTATATTTTGTTTTAAACTGATAATATATATTCTTAGTATGTTCAAAATAACAAATTAGACATTTAGCTTGGGAGGACTCGATATTTTATATACGGTATATATATATATATATATATATATATATATATATAAAAAAATATATATATATATATATATATATATATAAACAAGATATATATATATATATATATATAAAGATATATATATATATATATGAATATATATATATATATATATATATATATATATATATATATATATATATATATATATAGTTAGACAGAGAGAGAACGTTATAAAACAGAGAAGCAATAAAATAATATCAATGTTTACAAAAGCAGTGGCAATGATTGTTTATAAACAAAGTAATCGTTTTAATATTTAAATTTACATATTATATCGTTTAGGGTTTAGGTGATGAATTATTATTATTATTATTATTATTATTATTATTATTATTATTATTATTATTATTATTATTATTATTATTATTATTATAATATATTTGTTTTATTTTGGACTGTTATCTAACATATTCTTGATTCAGAGGTGCAATCATTTACGAATGCTATGTTTGTTAGTAAGAGGTGATAGGAACTATGCTAATCGCTATTCTATTAATTTCTCGTGTAGCTGATTTCCGTCGCTTCGCAAGCAAACAAGAAATTCCGAATTCGATAACCTCTCTTGGTTTCGAGGCTGACCCAGTCTTTCATTAGTTTTAATGGAATTTCCTGTTGGGGGGAAAGGAGCAAATTTTTCCTCATTTCCTTCGGTCATAGGGGGGGGGGGAGAACCATTTCATATCGTATGGCGTCTTGCCGATGGTTTATGAAGGAGAGATATAACCTCTACCCCGATGTGTATTACCATAAATATACTTGAAAAAAAAAATCCTTTTCCTTTATCGATATATAACCAGCAAGGATCTAAGGAAAATATATATATAGACCTGTAAAATCTGCATGGCAACATTGAGACGTGTGTTGTGTGTAGGTGTGTGTGTGTGTTCGTTGACCATGTGTTTATAAGTGTACACTTAGAGGCTATAAGTGTGCACTTGTGTGCTTCTAATTTATTTTTAAAGCTTTCTTTAATTTTATACACGTGCAAAACTTGACTATTTTTATTCCTTTATTTTCTAATTTCATATTAATTGAGCAATGCAATTATTATTATTATTATTATTATTATTATTATTATTATTATTATTATTATTATTATTATTATTATTATTATTATTATTATTATTATCGAATAATTATGAATACAATTCGAGTTGTCTTTTTTTCTTCTTTTTCTTTTTTTATAAGAAAATTTCTTTATCTGGGAATCTTTTCCGTGTTTATTAATTGCTATTGATTTATTCAGTGATTGATTTTAATGGTTTTTTTTATTCGAGATTGTATATATATATATATATATATATATATATATATATATATATATATATATATATATATATATATATATATATATATATATATATATATATATATATATATATATATATATATATATATATATATAATTGATTGTTCCCAATCTTTTTGTTTATGCTACGCTAGCATAGCGTATGCGATAATAAATCGGATTCGTGTGTCGAAGTTGAAGAGACACCTTCGATCCTCTTTCGTTTAAGTGATTTTGTTTTTTTTTTTTGTTTTTTTTATTTAGATATGAAGTGACATTAATAAATTCCAATGGTAAAAATTTGGGTTTCCAAATTCTAAATATTTAATTCCGGGAGCAGCATTTTTACATTTGACAAGGAACATCACATATAGGAAGGGGAGGTAGTAGGAGACCCCGCACAGCCACCTGCCGTGTATTGAAAGTATGATGGACGCTGATACGAGGGTTATTGTTAACTTTCAACCACAACCCCCGTTTTCAGCAACTCCGACAGACTCCAAACGATTAGAGTCTGTTATGATTGTTGA
>JABUQX010012254.1:12500-15000 GCA_015478945.1 Trachelipus rathkii
AATATATGTCTTTCCTTAAATAAGGGTCCCAAACTTGAGCACAATACTCTAATACTGGCCTAGCATAGCTATTATACAGTTTACTTGTAACTTCCTTGCTTTTGTAAACGACTTTGCGATTTATTATACCTAGCATCTTATTAGCTTTGTTCCCTGCTTCCAAACACTGAATAGCTACTTTCAAATTACTGTTTATAATTACATTTAAATCTTTTTCTTGGTCCACAGACTCAAGCCAATCTCCATTCATATTGTAGTTAAAACTTTTATTTGAGTAACCTTGGTGAAGAACTTTACACTTTTTACTATAAAATTCATTTGCTATTTATCTGCCCACCTATGAAGTTAATCAAGATCATTTTCAATCTTTATACATTCATCACTATTCCTACTGAGGTAGCCACTTTGGTATCATCTGCAAACTTAGAAACCTTACATTTAAGTACCTGGTCTAAATCATTTAAATATATATATGAGGAACAATTGTGGCCTCAATGCTGAACCCTGTGGGACATCACTCTTTACTATTTCCCATGATGACTTCTTGCCATTTAGTTGTACACACTGTTTTCTATTCCACAACCACTCTTTAATCCAACCATGCACCACTCTACCTATACCACATTGCATAAACTTTTTCATCAGCCTTATTGTGGGAACCTTATTAAAGGCTTTGCTAGGGTCTAAATATATAATATCAACTGGATCACCTCGGTCAACACAGTCAGTAATGTATTCCAAAAATTCTAAAAGGTTTGTCTGACATGACCTACCCTTTCTAAATTAATGATGGGAGTCATACAACATCTTGTTATCTTCCAAATATTTTTCTATATGACCTTTTAGTAACTTTTCCAAAACTTTTACAACCACAGATGTTAAGCTAATTGGCCTATAATTTCCCAAAATTTCCTTACTACCTTTCTTATAAATAAGCACAACATATGCGGTTTTACAGTCCTCTGGTATCTCACCATATGTTAAAGATTGCTTAAAAATCAAATACAGTGCCTTTGCAATGCTGCTATTACCCTCCTTCAGAATTCCGCCATATATACCATCAGGACCTGCAAATTTACTTGGATCAATATGGTCCAGTGAAGATTTAATTTTTTTTACCTCAAATTCAAATTCCATAAGTCTGTTTATTACATGCATGCAAGAACTATTAGTCTCCAAACTATTATCCACTCTTTCTTCAGTAAACATTGATTCAAAATAAGCATTGAAATTGCTGACCAACTCCTTATCTCAACTCACTAAATTTTCATTAAGTTTAATTGGACCAATTGTCCTATTCTTATTTTTAAACATAAAAGCTAAAAAACTTCTTCGGATTCTTATTACTATTCTTGCTAAATTAATTTTTTCCTCTTTCTCTGCCCTTTTTTATTGACTGGTTAAGTTCAATTCTATATTTCCTTTAATTTTCTAAATAGTCTTCTCTATTACAACCCTTGAATATTTTAAAACATCTATGCTCTTCTTCGATTTTCTCTTTCTATCTATTCCATCAAATAAGTTTTCTCTTTGCCATCCTAATGGGTCCATCTTCGAAACATACTCACTGAATATTCATTAAAATTTGCTTAAATTGTTCTCACATGATAAAACAATCTTGGTCTTTAAACTCCTTATCCCAGTCAATTATATGAATCATAAATTGCCATTTGGAAATCTAAGATCTTTTCCTTATTAACTTGCAATTTGGGCCCAGATATCACATTCATGGTTAAATCTAATTATATTAGGGTCACTAATTCCTAAATCTCCTCAACTCTAACCTCACCCACCATACTTTCATTGCTAGTTAATATTATGTCTAATAGTGCTGAATGTCTTGTAGGTTAATGGACCACCTGGCTCAAAAATTGTCTAGTATACAATTTTAAATACATAACTTCTATGATCATTTTTAGACAATTAATCCCTCTGAATGCCAGGAAAATTAAAATCCTCCATTATGACTATACCTTTTTCTTTATTATGATGTGTTCTCGATTTCTTTAACCATTTCCACATCTAATTCTTGATTCTGGTCAGGGGGTCTTTAAAATGCCCCTAAATGTACGGTTTATGCATAAGGGTATCTACCCCACACAGATTGTACAACATGATTTGCTTTAATGTCAGTCATTAACACAGTTTGAATATTGCTTTTAACATAAAGTGCCATACCACCACCTTTCTTTCCTTTACGCTGGTATAAATAAAATGAATATCCATCTATTTCATATTACTGAAAGGAGTCTCCATAAAATGCTCCATTAACCCATGATTCTGTAATGCAAATAATGTCATCATTCCTTTATGGCATAACTAATCAGTTATTTTTTTTAATTTCTAAGGCTACAAGCATTTGTGTAGAAGCATTGATATTTGAAATGCTGTTACTTGTATTGCTTTCATATTTATTTAAGCCTATAACATTAGTTTTATTTATCCCACCACCATTACAGTTACCAAATCCATAATTATCCATATCAAGATTTAGCTCATC
>JABUQX010012254.1:20000-25000 GCA_015478945.1 Trachelipus rathkii
TGTGTGTGTGTGCGCGCGCGCGCGTATGTGTGCAGCAACAATATTGGAATTCGCATTCCCTTGTCGTTTAATATATTTCTACGGCAACATTTAGCACTTTATTCTACCCTACTCCTATTCTTGCTGACCCTACCTAAAACATGTCCATGTCAATACCAAAATTTATATATATTTATATATATATAAATTTAACATCAAATTGGTACACAGAAACGTAATTAATGAACGCAGTTTCCTCTCTTATAACCAAAATAGTGGCTTGGCGCTTCTCGCAGCGAAATATCTTCATAAATCTTATTTATCTGTAAAAAGCACCAACAATCCATATATGCCTATATAAATATAAATTCAAAATTGGTAATACCAACATCGTTTCACGTCAGAAATGCCACCCTGAATCAGATTCCACAAATCCCCCGTAAAACATTTACAACTTTCCCCTGCAGATCACGTAACCACCTTCGATTTTTAAAACGCGCAAAAATTTTTTTGATTTTTTTCTTCAGGTATTGCAAAGACTTTTTCATGATAAATTGAGTTTTTTGAAAACCAGACTCTAATGCTGTAAATAGTAACAACTATGGAGTATATTGTATACATGCTCAAATACGTACACATGATGCTACGCACACACTCTAAACATTTTTAAGACGAGATAATTAATTTTAAGACTCCCTTCGTCAGTTTACACGGACTTTTTTCCTTTTAAAGCCATTTTTTTTTATCTTTTCGTACTAGGGGTGAATTTTTATTATTATTAAAGTAGAAGGGAAGCAGAGATTTATTGATTGGATACCTTTAGTTTTTTTTTTTTAAGTCTTTGCATCAGTGTTAAATATCAAAGGGGACAATCTCTCTCTCTCTCTCTCTCTCTCTCTCTCTCTCTCTCTCTCTCTCTCTCTCTCTCTCTCTCTCTCTCTCTCTCTCTCTCTCTCTCTCTCTCCTCTTCTCTTCTCTCCCTCTCTCTCTCTTCTCTCTCTCTCTCTCTCTCTCCTCTCTCTTCTCATATTAAGATATTCTTCCAAATGCCTTTGGATATATATATATATATATATATATATATATATATATATATATATATATATATATATATATATATATATATATATATATATATATTTATATATATAGTATATACTATATATATATATATATATATATATAATATACTATTTTCAAAGCAGAGTAAAAAACCCACACACCCTCAAAACAGGAAAATCATCAAAGCTCTCAAGAAAACAAAACTCAAACACGACCTAACAATAGAAATAACAACAACTGACCTAGAAAACATAAAAAAGACACTTAAAAACTCAAATGCAACTGGCCCATACATCTCAAACAAACACCTCAAGCACCTGGGGAACGCAGCTTTGACTCAATTAACACAAATATATAATAGTTCCATCAGCCTAAATTTCATTCTCCCTATCTGGAAAAAAGCTATCATTCTACCCAAACTAAAACCTGGAAAAGACCCCTTTGACCCTTCATCATACCGCCCATCTCTTTTTTGTCTACACTATGCAAACTACTAGAAAAAACATACTAAACAAAATAACCACACCTCATCAAACACAGATTCCAACACGGTTTCAAACAAAACTATTCAACTACAACCTCACTCTTAAACATTATTCAGCCCAGAATCAACGGCCTAAACTCCAAACCCACTCACAAAACAATAATCATAGCAATCGACATCAACAAATCATTTGATACAGTACCTAAACATAACTTGATCCACAAAATAACAAAATCTAACATCCCCACGAACCTAAAGAAATGGATTTCCAATTTCTATTAGGAAGTAAACAAATGCAAGCAAACAATTCAAAATCCAGAGCAGTAAACATCAATAACGGAGTACCCCAAGACGCAATACTGTCCCCCACACTATTCAACCTATTCACGGCAGATCTCTCACAACCACAAACAAAACACACAATCATAACAACCTACGCAGATGACATTATCATGGCCACTACACACCAGAACCTAAACACGGCCACAAGCCTGACACAACAATACATCTACCAACTTCAAACTTGGCTGACAGAAAACAGAATGTCCGCCTTACCAAACAAATCATCAGTTACTTTAATCACCACGGACCGCCAACTTGGCACCATACCCCCCAAGTCTACTTAAACAACATTTCCATACCCTTCAACAAAACTCCCAAAATCTTTGGAGTAAAACTGACACTTATCTTACATTCACAAAACACACAGACAACATAACTTCATCTGCAAACAAGAAACTGAACATGTTAAGAACCATCGCTGGCACAGACTTCACAAACAATAAACAGATATCCACCACCATATACAAACAATATATTCTCGTCAAACTCTAAACTATGCCTCTCCAACTTGGCACCCACTGCAGACAAAAAACAACATAAAGAAACTCCAAACAACACAAAACAAAGCACTAAGAATCATAACAGGATGCACATCAACAACACCACAACTACACGAAGAAACCAAAATATTACCCATAGACACTCACCTGGATATGATCTTTACCCAAAGTTCTTTACCCCAACACCCATGTCACATTCATTTCCTTCTCTAATCCCATCCACCACAGACTCAAACAACCTCCTTCTTCACCAGCTCTATATTACAAACAAATTCTAAATAACATTCCACCTCCACCAAACAACACATCATACACCAAACAAATACACACAACACTAACAGAAAACTACTTAAGACGCAGACCACCAAACAACATTCTAAACAAACTCCCACCAGAAATATCACCAGAATTCAACATCACTGCCAAGAACCAGTCAGTCATCCTTTGGTCAAGTTAAGATGCGGCCACACACCCTGTAAACTTACAAATATTACAAACACAGATTCAAACAACCAAACCACCACAAACATCTGTCAAAACTGTAACCAGGTCCCGGAGGACTCAACTCACTTTTTTCTCTCCTGTCTCTCTAACTCTCAACCCAAAACAATCTGGAACATTTCATCCCTGGAAGACCTCTGGAAAAAGCCTGAGGCGTCGACGGGGTACCTGGATGCGGAATGGCTCCTCCCATGATGGGGTGGTCAGGGGTGAGAAGGTAAGGTGTATATATTATTATATGTAGTGTGTGTATAAGTATATATTAGAATATATATATATTATATATATACTATATATATATATATATATATATATTATATATATATATATATATATATATATTATATATATATATTATATATATATATAATAAATATATAATATATAATATATATATTATAATATATATATAATATAAATATATATTAATTATATATAGTATATATATATATATATATATATATATTATTATAGTATATATATAATATATATATATATATAGTATATATATATATTATATATGCTGTGTGGTGTTAAGAAAAATAAGATTTAATAGATAACATTAGATTAACTGATAAAAGTTACCATTGTGTCATTACTTAGTTTGATAAGAGCATTTGCATCGTAAGTAATTTTAAATGGCCTTCCAAATGTATGTTTTCCAAATGTGTTTTAGGTAATTGAACATTTTTCGGGAATTATTTGGTGAGGTAATTTTATTGAGCTTCTCTCTTAATGTATGAAAGAAAGACATTTAGAGTCTCTCTCTCTCTCTCTCTCTCTCTCTCCTCTCTCTCTCTCTCTCTCTCTCTCTCTCTCTCTCTCTCTCTCTCTCTCTCTCTCTCTCTCTTCTCTCTCTCTCTCTCTCTCTCTCTCTCTCTCTCTCGTTTTTCTTTTTTCTTTCTCTCTCTATCTCTCTCTCTCTCTCTCTCTCTCTCTCTCTCTCTCTCTCTCTCTCTCTCTCTCTCTCTCTCTCCTCTCTCTGTGTCTCTGTCTCTCTGTATCTCTCTCTCTCTCTCTTTCTCATCTCTTCTCCTCTCTCTCTCTCTCTCTCTCTCTCTCTCTGCTCTCTCTCCTCCCTTTCCCGTTTTTTGCTTGCCCTTTCCTTTCCTTTTCCTTTTTTTCCCCTTTTCTGTTCTTTTTTTTTTTCCCCTCCTTTTCTCTTTCTTCTTTCTCTATTTTTTTTTTTGTTTTCCTTTCTCATTTTTTTTCCTTAACTCTTCTCTCACTATCCTTCACTGCTTCTCTCTCTCTTCTCTCTCTCTCTCTCTCTCCCCCTCTCTCTCTCCTCTCTCTCTCCTCTCTCTCCTCTTCCTTCTCTTTCTCTACTTCCTCCTCTCTCTCCTCTCTCTCTCTGCTCTCTCTCTCTCAAATAAATAGATATGCACCGGATCTTTGGTTCCTAATCTGCCTTTCTCCGACGGGGATGGGAGGGGGACCTATATTTTCAAAAAGTATTAATAAATTTTTAACAATAAAATGATTATAGTATTGTCTTATTGGAAGTAATGATGAGAAATTACCAATTCTTACGAAGATTTTAGAAAATTATAATAACATATTTTTTAGGTTATTAATGATATTAAATTAAAATAACTTATTATTTTCATAGTTATAATCATATCAGTATTAACATATGATAACCATTTGCAAGCAATTGACTTATGATTTAACTACTTAATATACATGTTTTCTGGCAACCAAAATGGCTACTTATATATAAATAAATCTTTCATAAAGTTGTGATAATATGTTTGTTGATTAACTTGATTTTTAATATACAAAATACAGAACAGAAAAACTACTTGGTAGTATAACTTATATAAACTACATGCTGTATCGGACAAATAAACTGCATGGTTTATTACACAAGTGAAAAATTTTTGACATTTATTTCCATTAAATATTTTGCAATTTATTAAACTGTTATAGTAGATATATTTCTTCTGAAACTGTCATTTTAAGTAGGTGAGATTTTAAATGATATATATATATATATATATATATATATATATATATATTATATATATATATATAATATATAAAATAAATATATATATAATTATATATATATATATTAATATATATATTATATATATATATATATATATATATATATATATATATATATA
>JABUQX010012254.1:30000-32500 GCA_015478945.1 Trachelipus rathkii
CCCCCGCAAGTTAATCAGTCGTCAGTACGTTCCAATAATAATAATAGCAATTCACATCTTTCGACCTCGTTTGATTCTCAAAGAGTGGACCATAAATTGAATAAAATTATCCCGCCGCATCAGCATCGGCATCATACCCATCATGATGAGAATCAGCAACCACAATTGCGGCGCCATAACAGTTATAGAGACCCAAAACAGCAACAACATCGGCAAGAGCGACGACAAAAATCTATGGATGAAACGAGGTGCTCTTTACGTTCGTTCAACAATGTTCCTATAAATAGCGAAACTTATTCAACAAATCCTAGTCTCTCGGGGGTAACTGAAATCCCTCGGAATTCAACAAATCCAAGTCGTCCGGGGGTAACTGGAATCCCTCAGAAATTGCACGTACTCGAAGATTTAAACGGGATATTAAATTCGCCTCCCCCTTCTTATTATAGCGTTGTACGCGGCAGTGACGAAAGAGAAGCTAAAGGACCGTTTAAAGTTCACGTGACGCCTCAGTATCCGCAGTATGGTTTCGTTGACAACTTTATTTTCTATGACGACGATGCTGAAAAATCTGATCATTGTAAGTCATTGTAAGTTATATATATATATATATATATATATATATATATATATATGATTTATATATATATATATATATATATATATATATATATATATATATATATATATATATATATATATATATATATCACTGTAGAAAAGGGTCTAGCCCCACACTCATATGAATACTATAGCTGAGATTAAAAAAAACGAAATATGTAGAAGAATATGCTAGAGCTAATAAATTGAAGACAAAAATTGAAAAAAAATATATATATATTGAATCTAATATATATATATATATATATATATATATATATATATATATATATATATATATATATATATATATATATATATATATATATATATATATATATATATATATATATATATATATATATATATATATATATATATATATATATATATATATATATATATATATACACGGTAATTGCTATACATTTTCTCTTTCAGAGACAAGTTGAGGAAATTAGATTTAAAAGGCTGATTCACTTTTATTTATTACTTTATTATTGCCATAGTATTGAATATATATATATATATATATATATATAACTATATATATATATATATATATATATATATATATATATATATATATATAAATATATATATATATATATATATATATATATATATATATATATATATATAACCCGGTGACCTCTATACTTAATACCGAAATTCTAGGTTAAGAGAATTGACTCGATTCTGGAGTGCAACTTCGGTTCGAGACCCAGAGAGGAAAACGTTTCTTTGCCTTCCAATTCAATAGGATCTTTATATATATATATATATATATATATATATATATATATATATATATATATATATATATATATATATATATATATATATATATATATATATATATATATATATATATATATATATATATATATATATATATTCTAAAAGAGTTGTAATATGAAGATTCTTCAAAATTGTATGACATGTTTTATTCAAAATTCACAAGTCAAATGAATATTTAATATCATTTCAACAATAATCATGTCAGATTAATGACAGTTTATCTGTGCAATAAGATGAAATTTTGAAAATTGAAATTTACATTTTAAGATTTTAAATTTATATATATATATATATATATATAGTATATATATATATATATATATATAGTATATATATATATATATATATATATATATATATATATATATATATATATATATATATATATATATATATATATTTATATATATGATTTTTTTGTTATAATTGTATATTAAATCCTAGCCTATTTATTGGTACTGGTAAAATAAATTTTCGATTAGGGTTGGCTGGTGCTGTGCGGTACGGTGCGGTGAGCTTGTAAAAATATAAAGGTATGCGATCTCTTTCTCTCTCTCTCTCTCTCTCTCTCTATATATATATATATATATATATATATATATATATATATATATATATATATATATATATATATATATATATATATATATATATATATATATATATATATACTTGGTAACTCCCGCCCCTCTCCTATGAGAAGCTGGCGATCCCGAGGCATTGTGCCACCAAGGAAGGCCGAGCTCATAGATCCGTCAGAGCAAGTGTATCGAAGTTACGTCTGATGTCCGTTAAGGCCGAGCAGTTTAGTAAGAGGTATCCTGTGTCGTCATTTGTTTGGGAAGGACATCTTTGACAGTAGGAGGAACGAGCACCATGAAATCTATGTTTATATATATAGTATATATATATATATATATATATATGTAGGTATATATATATAGTATATATATATATATTTATATATATATATATATATATATATATATATATATATATATATGTAAGGGTAATGAAATGGTTGTGGAAGCGTACTTAAAAATGAACGAGAGGAGAATGGCAAATTTAATGGTCCTTAGTTAAGAGGTGTAATGTAATAAGA
>JABUQX010012254.1:37500-42500 GCA_015478945.1 Trachelipus rathkii
TCCCATTAATTAAAAATTTTTTGCTTAATTTGATTAATTACTTTAAACTCTTAGTAATCAATCAAATACTTTGATATTATATGAAGTTATAAAATATATATATATATATATATATATATATATATATATATATATATATATATATATATATATATATATATATATATATATATATATATATATATATATATATATATATATATATATATATATATATATATATATATATATATAAATATATTGTAACTTCTTGTAATATCAACTTGTTTGAGTGATTACTAAGAACTTTTAAATTAACCAACCAAGGTACCGTATGTAAAATTCTGTTAATTAATGGGTATATAGGCCTAAATATCAACCGATGGTGGGTGAATTGGCAATGTCCACGATTGTATCAATCGATGGTGGTTGAATTGGCAATGTCCCTGACTGTACATTAACCTTACCACAATCTGTAATAAAGTACGGAAATCTTTCTACAAGAGTTCAAGTAACTGACTCCCCCCCCCCCCGGTTTGTTCCCCTACAAATTTCTGTACCGACGTATACTTTGCCTCAACTGTCCGAAAACAACGACAATAAAATTGAAATATGAAACCTCTAAGATAAGGAAGTTTTATAGCTTGTTTTAGAAAGTTGGGTCCGTTTAATTTCTTTTGATCTTCACGTTCCATGTGATAAATATTCTTGTCCCATTCAACCATCTTCACAGAAAGTTAGAAAGTTATTAGTGGTTTATCAGTAATAGTGAAAGGAAAATGAGTGAATGCCTGTAAGTAATGGTTTGGGATTTTTTTTTATTAAAGACCTTATTGGATTTTTAAAATATATTCAAGTAAGTAAAATAATTAAAAGGTTAGATGTTAATTTGGTTGAATTTTTAATTTTCGTTGTGGTCGGCTATCAGGTTATTTATTTCTTTGTGTAGTGTTAAACTGTTGTTTAATACACATTGTATATTTTTTAACGTTAAAATATAAAATATATTTATATTTGACACAATATTAATTCTATTACTTTTATTATGTTAGCATATGTTTTATTTACTGAGGATAATTATTTATCACTAGTACCCTTATTAATTATATTTTTATATATTGATATTTAGAGAGCCTCCTGTGCCTTTTGCAAAGACCGAATTTGGGGACTCGGGCGACAAGGGTTTAAGTGTACACAGTGCAAGCTCTTAGTACACAAAAAATGCAGCAAGTTGCAACACATCCCTTGCAGTAGCGATTTGGATACTTCCTATGATACCCTGGCGTCGAACGAGAGTTCTGCCATTTCGACGCCTGGGTCTAATGGAGGCATCTATCTCGCCAATGAATATGCGCAGGAGGGAACAGGTAAGGAGTACATTCTTCAGAGGAGTTTTTTTTTTTATATATTTTAAATTTAATAATAAAATCTTTTATGATTTGTTTTAAATGTGTTTGCGATATATTCATCTTTAATCAAATACTCGTATTCAAAGAACTGAAGGTTATTTAATTGCACGTGAAAGTATATCAATTTTTTACATTGAAGCAAATGGGAGAGAAGAAGAGGAAACCATATTTAGGTAGGAGTGTGACAGGATTAATAGGGAAGCTCTGTGGTAGATATTAATGATATTTGTTGTTGGTTGTAGGGTTCTGATAGAATTAAAAGTATGTATGTTGATTGTGAAGCGTAAGTAAGAATAAATGGAGCGGAGAGTGAATTTTTTAATATTAATATCGGAGTGAGGCAGGAATGTTTTATCTCCATGGCTATTTAACTTGTATATATAGATGGGGTAATGAGAGAAGTTAAGGTAGGGGTGACAGAGAAGGGTGTTTGACTGATGGAGATTGGTAGAGAGTGGAGGGCGCCTTCTTATTTGTACGCAGATGATTTGTTGTTTTTTTTGTGGTGAATCAGAAGAAAGTTTGAAAAGATTTGATAGAGAAGTTTGATAGGTTGTGTAAAAGGAGGAGTTTGAAAATAAGTGTAGATAAGGGCAAGGTAATGGTGGTAGATGAGGAGAGTCCCCAGTGTGAAATCCTGTTGGATGATAGTCAACTAGAACAGGTATTTCAGTTTAAATATTTATGGTATATGTTGGATGAAAAAGAAACGGATGATACCTAGTGTAGAAAAGTTGGGGGTGGTGCAACTAAATCTTTGGTTAATGCAAAGGGACTTTGTCTTCAGTGCGCTAGGGTTCCGCATGAGGGAATGTTGTTACCGTCTACCTGTGTTAATGTATAGTAATGAAACTATGGTGGGGAATAAAGGGTGTAGATCAAGGTGGTCTGTTCAGATGTATAATCTTAGGGACGTGTTAGGTGTTAGAAGTATGAAATTAAATGATTAACTAAGTAAATTATCTCTAATTATAACATGCTAAACATCAATGAGTTACCTTATTCAGCTATAATGAAGATAATTACTAAAGTCAGATATATTTAAGTTATTTTAAATGTAGCTACAAATAATCCCCATATATATATATATATATATATATATATATATATATATATATATATATATATAGAAATATATATATTTTTTTATTATTATATATATATATATATATATATATATTATAATATATATATATATATATATATATATATATATATGACTAAATTAATCCAAGTGAAACCAGTTTCTTTTTCCTCTTGTCATAAAATAAAGTAATGATATGCTCCTTTGTACTGTATTCATTAAGTTTAAATACCAACAAAAAATAAACTAAATATCATCCAGTCATTTAATTAAAATAATATTTATAGCTATAGTATAAAAAACCGTGGGTAGATATCTATTAGTAAATTAAACTTAATAAAGAATAAATCCTAACGACTACACTACAAGCTCATGGGATAGTTATTGCATGAGTTTTTACCTTAAACTTAAGAAGACGCTCTTTGTAACACAAAAGCCCCATCAACTGAAAAGACAAATAATATTATTTAATCAAGAGGAATTGATAAAATGAAGAATGAACGTACTAGGAAGTTGTGTAGTGTGACGATAGGAGTAAAGGAGAGAATAAATGAATGTATTAAAGTGGTTTGGTCATTGGGAAGGATGAATGTCAAGTCAGTCGATTGGTTAAGCGGTTGGATTGTGGCGAGAGTGTTGGGGGGAAGCGCCCGACTGGGAGACCGAAGAAAAGATGGATTGGGTTGGGTCGGTAATAGAGTGTCTGAAGGAAAGCAATGTGAGTTTTGTTCAAGCTAGGGGAATAATGGTGCATAACAGGGGTAAATGGCGTGGTTTTGGGCATGTCCCCGGGAACGAATCCCGATACTTACTAAACACCACAGGGGGGGGGGGGGTCTGTCGCGGTGGGCGAAGCTCTAGGGTGTTTCCTGTTTATGTCTGTGCGACCCACCCTTATCTATGGGAATATATATATTATATATAATTATAGAAATATATATAATATATATATATATATATATATATATAATATATATATAATTATATATTATATATATATTATAAATATTACAAATTTGCCTATATGATGTATAACGATATATATATATTTAATATATATATATATAATATATATATATATATATAATATATAATATATATAATATATATATATATATATATATATATATATATATATATATATATATTCTACAGAAGCAGGAGTGACTGAAGAATCTCCCGTTGAAATGCCCCAAAATCTCGGTAAGATTAGGGTATATTTTTTTTATTATAATTTTTTTTTTTTATGTACCCCCTGTTAATCAGGGCATTTTCGTCTTATACGAGTACCAACATATTTTGTGTGTGTGTGGTTTTTTTTTTTTCCTCTTTAAAAATTTAAATTTAAAATTACTCTACTCAAAAATATTGTTTTTGATGAGTAAATGCTGTAGAAGAATCTATTATTATATAAGATAATATGACTCCGGTTCAATATATCGAAAGGGAATAATCATAAAAGTTTACAAAAGATTTTTTTTTTTCAATATATGAAAAGTTAAAATTGTTAAAATTTCCAAATTACAATGAAGTAATAGGTTAATTGCTTATGTTTTGTTAATATATATATAATATATATATATATATATATATATATATATATATATATATATATATATATATTATATATATATATATATAATATATATATATATATATATATATAACTGTAACGTGATTGTAACTGATGAAATGGATGTGAGGAGTGGTGGAAAAACACTATACTTCGAAAATCTGCACAATATTAACAGAAATGATGAGGTGTTAGTGAATGTGTGCAGTTTTGATGTGCAAGAAGAATTAGGTATTTTGGGGATGAAGGTTATTAGTAAAGGAGGAGGTAATGGGTAGGGTGAGAAAGTGAAGAAATGGTAAATTCTTGCAGGTATAGAAATGAAATTAACTAGTGAAATGGATCAGAGCGGGAGGCGAGACTGGTTGATTGGATTTGGAAGTGTGTAATAAAAGCGTTTATGGAGGGTATAGTTCCAAGGGATTGGAGGAGAGCGGTAATAGTACCCTTGTTATAAGGGTAAGGGAGAAAAGGGAACTTGTAGAAATTATAGGGGAATAAGTTTATTGAGTGTTGTAGGGAAGGTAATAATGCTGGAATTTTGGTCGAAAGAGTGCGTCGAGTGATGAGGGAATGGATTGGTGAAGAACAAGGTGGCGTTTAGGAGTGGTAGAGGATGTGTGGATAAAAATCTTTACAATTGAAACAAATGATTGAGAAAATGAGGGAGAAGAAGAATAAATTGTATTTAGTTTTATGGATTTGCAACCAGCGGCGTATGATAAGAGTTAATAGGGAAGCGTTTTATTGGCAGGTGTTAGTGATATATGGTGGTTGTGGTTAGGCTTTCTGAAATGGAATCAAAAGTATGTATGACGAATTGTGAAGCGTGGGTAAGAATAAATGGTGTCAATGTGATTGGTGTTAGGATTAATAGCGGAGTAAAACAGGGTTGTGTTATGTCTCCTTGGTTATTCAATTTGTATATGGATGGGGTTATGAAAGAATTAGAGGT
>JABUQX010012254.1:47500-52500 GCA_015478945.1 Trachelipus rathkii
ACAACATTGGTCTAATGGGGGCATTATGCCTTTGTTTCTTTTTTTTTATAACATTTATAAAACTGAAGGTATGTAGTGAACACTACATCCCAACGACATCAACTTGCGTTTTGTTTATGTATCGGAGTTATCCTTGCGGCGTGTTTCCCCTCCCAGCATGGCTGCGTCCTTAGTGTGCCGTGATGACTTCTGAATAATCACTTAAAAAAAAAAAAAAAATTCCATGGGCACAAAAAGAAAAGTAAATAATTTTCTCACACTTCCCATCAAATTCAAAACGTATGTTCTAATAATTTATAATTTTGTAGTTTTGTAGTATAAAATTTATATACATAATAGCAAATTCATTTATTTATTGTAAAGAAAGAAAAATTTTAAAAAATATAATTTGGCACTTATTCATTAATTTTTTGTTTTAATAAATTGTAAATCAGTAGACATAATACGTGATATAGTTTCTACCTCATTCTGTGAATGAAACAGTGATTTTACCAAATATAAATATAATTAAAATTGTTAATTTTGAAATATTGGAAGAATATTTAAAATTTAAAATTTAAAAGAAATTGGATCACTTATACTAGATCTATTTTTATTAAATCCATTGTATTAAAATTTTATTGAGGTTGGAATCTGTACATTATTACAAACTCCGTTTTACAGTCCTGGCATAATGCCCCCCACTCCAATGTGTTATCATCATAATATTGCATAATTATAATAATACTGACTAGACCACAATTCCGTGGTCCATCAAGAATTTCCTTTTTTTAATTTCATTTCTAGTTCCACCCTTGAGAAAAATGTATTTTCACAAATTCCGAGAAAATCCTTTTATATTTTCCTATTGTGAGTTTGTACCCACTAGTTCTTCTATTATGATCTAATATGAAGAACTTACTCTCCAACAGAGTCAAGAGACGAAAACTTTTATAAACTTGTATCATATCCTTTCTAAGATATCTTCTTATCAAAGAAAATATGCTCAGTTCTTTCAATCTCTTCACATAACTTATTGGCAAAATTACCAATCGTTCTTTAGAATGTCAATGTAATTTCTTAGGTAAGTAGTCGAAACTTGTTCACAGTTTTCAATTAACTGTCTAACATAGCTAATTATAGAGCTTTCTCATATTTTAGGATTTTTTTTTTATATATTTCTCATATATTATGTTTTTTTAAGCAATATTACGTTTAATATTCCTAACATTTTGTTAGCTCCATTTCCAGCTTCCAAACATTTCTATGGCACTTACAAATTTGTTACTAATAACAACACCCAAGCTGGTTTTCTTTCTCAACGGACTCCAGTCATTTCCCATTCTTGTCCTAATTAATATCCTTATTTGGGTTACCAATGTGAAGTACCTGTATTTTTTGGTATTGGAATTGGTTTGCTACTTATCAGTCCAACCAAGAAGTTTTTGAAAGTCATGATGAATTTACAATCCTTAAGATTTCCAACAGAAGTGGGCAATTTAGTATCATCAAATTAACTCTACCTTTATAATACCCACATCCATATCATTTAATTATGTTCGGAAAAGAAGTGTGTTTCGACCAGAGTTGAAAATTTCAGTCCATTTCACCCTTAATATCTGTTGCTGAGTGATTGAAGGTCTAATGTACAAAAGCGTCTTTATTCAGGAGAGCAAAAAATAGATTTTTTTTATTGCATTTATCACAATGTTATGATACTTTTTAAAATAGTTTTATGCTTTTTTAAAATCTTTTGATACTTTTTAAAATTATTTGAACTAACAACAAATGGTTACTAACGAGAAGAATCCTTACCTTGATTATCCTCTTGAGGTTGCAGTTAATGAAGAATTATTTCAAAATAATGTAATATATAAATAATAAATATAAATTAGTAAAATGTTTAGTTTACAGTACTCAAACTCAGAAATACAAATTCCCAGCATAAAACAACTTTTGTGCGTCATTTATTTGTGTAACTAAGCAGTCAAAAATTTGTCCTTATTTTTAACTTTGATTGAAGCCACCACTAATGTACATAATATAGCACACAACACCTTAATCAATTTATATTTAATATCATATTTATTTATATAAAAGTGCACGGTAACTCCGTTTTAGAGCACTCTCCAAACAAAGCAAGGGTCTCAGGTTCGCAACTGGTCGGGTGGGAGAATGTGAGTTATTCTCTCCTCGGGCTTGGTTTCGTCTTGTTCGGACATTAATTAAGTACAATCCCACCTTAATTAGGACTCGACCCGCGAGCGGTGGTGTATATCTGTAAAATAAATATAGTACTGAAAAAAAATGAACACTATAAAACTAATGAAAAATTAAAACACATTTCACATTATTAAAAATCTTTGCACACATCTTTTATCACTTTATAAAAAGGATCTCACTGTTCTCTTTTCTTGATCCTCTTCTTCCCATCACCTGTAACAATAATTAAGCTAGAATTATCAATCGTTATTATAGTTATTATGATAATTGTTAATGATCTACAGTATTTACTAGTGAAAGTTACGTCTTCTAACATTAAAAAAGAAATGTACTTATTGACATTTCTCAATATTTTGACTTTGGTTCTTTTACTACTAAGGTTCAGATATATACTAAATATAATTAATACAAGTGAATATAAAATATTAAGTATTATAATAATCAAATCCATTAAAAACCTAGTAGTACTTGTATGAAATAAGTAAAAAATAATTATTCCAATAATTTAGTGGTTTTACTAAATAGCTACTTCTTATACTTTCGAAGACTAGGTGGAAAAGTGCGGCAGATATGTAAATCTTCCTGAAGCTTGTCCAGAAAATGCGTCGTTTTACTTCCCTACCGAAACTGAAAATCATTTTAATCAATAATACAAGCAATGGGCACTCATTGCCCATGAGTTGTAGTAAAAGTGCTGAATAGACAAGAATCGATCCGACAACCTATCTCTCGGGGCGCGAGAACATAACAAAGACCTGCTTTACCCGTCCCCTTCCAACTCCCTAATACTATGTTAAAGAGTGCAATTGATCTCCCACAAACCCATTCTGAAGAGTATTTTAATTTTTCTAGGCACAAGTTTTAACTTAATGTATTACATTGTAATGTTTTATATATTAAATGTGAAGTGTAATGTAAATTATGTATAATCTTAATTTTTTTTATCAAATAAGTTTATTTCACTTCAATGGTATTATTATTATTATTATTATTATTATTATTATTATTATTTTTATTAATATTACTATTAGTATTATTTTTACTATTATTATTATTATTATTATTTATTATTATTATTATTATTATTATTATTATTTATTTATTATTATTATTATTATTATTTTTATTATTGTTAGTTGTAGTAGTAGAAGAAAAATATGGTTTTTACTACAAGTACTGTTGCTATTATTATTATTATTATTATTATTATTATTATTATTATTATTATTATTGCTTGAATGGTGCCTTATTTTCGCAGGATATTGACTGGGTGCAAACTGAGAAACATGTTTTCGAAACTGCATCAAATCATCCCTTCCTTGTTGGTCTTCATTCGTGCTTTCAAACGCCTTCCCGACTCTTCTTCGTTATCGAATTTGTTCGTGGAGGGGATTTGATGTTCCACATGCAGCGTCAGCGCCGTCTTCCGGAGGAGCACGCCCGATTTTATGCCGCTGAAATATGTTTGGCTCTTAATTTCTTGCACGAAAAAGGTGATATATTTCAATGTATAAAAGTTATGATTTATTGTACATTAGTGCGTACATAATATTACATAATGTGTGTGTACATAATATGTACATGTACATATTGTGTGGGCAAATCACTTGCACAGTTTAAATTACTCGATTACTGATAATAATAATAATAATAATAATAATAATAATAATAATAATAATAGTAGTAGTAGTAGTAGTTTTATAGGTCTCTCTTTGTTTTTTTCTAAAAAGAAATAAAAATTATTAATACTAATAATAATAATTTTTATAGCAATAGGCATATTTATTCCTTCGAAATTAAGGGGTTAAATACATTTGAAACTGTTCATATGTTTGTTTATATTAAACGCATGTCATGGTAAATTTATAATACTATATATGAATATGCAGCATTACGATTTTTATTATTAGGCATATTACTATGTATAGATAATGGTTCATTCTATTTTATTGTTATCAGCTTTAGACAATTCAAATAAAAAAAACCTTAGTATTCAGCCTTAGATAGGATCTTATGTATAGGATCTTCTTTTCTATAAATTACGATTTTTTGTAATTAAACTTGTGGAGGAAGCTAAAGTTGTAGGTATTAAATCTTTAAAGCCTAACTTATTTTGATGTGATGTAAAGGACAATTTGTTCTGTTGATGGAAAATTGCTGGTAATGATGATAATATAACTATAAGATTGTCCAGTTGTTTATTAATTTTGCTTAAATAAATTCTACAGAATAATTTATATTGATTTTATATTATTAGTTAATTATATTGTCATAATAAATACATTTTCATTAAGATGTCCTATTTGTCATTGAATCATTGGATTTCTGAATAGCGTTTTACTCTCATATAATGTATGTTGATTGGTTTAATAATTTGTAATTGTTTTAATCTAATATTTCACTCAATTATGCAGGTATTATCTACAGGGACTTAAAACTTGATAATGTGTTACTTGATCATGAAGGTCATATCAAACTGACAGATTATGGAATGTGCAAAGAGGGCATTAAACCCAATGATACTACCTCCACATTCTGCGGAACTCCAAATTATATTGCTCCGGAAATTCTTCAGGGTACCGAATATAGCTTTAGGTAAGAATTACCTAAATATTTTCTAATATACTCCCTTTATCTTATTAATTCATATTATTGGGGATCTTATCGTACTCGCCTAGTTAGGTCTTTTCTAACTTATTGTATATTATTAGAACTACTTGTTTGTGGTAAAGAATTGATAATTTTTTTTTAAATTTAATTGTATGATGACTGAACTTACATTTATAATTGTATAAAAG
>JABUQX010012254.1:57500-72500 GCA_015478945.1 Trachelipus rathkii
CATGATTAGATTTGATTTTTTTATAAGAATGTTACATTTATAACTTCTAACATAATTTCCTCGTTTCCTTATTGGTTTTCGGTTTTAGCTCTTGCTAAAGCAGGTTCCTGTCCCTTATATTCCTCGACTGCAAGACGAAAGAGATTTGGAACATTTTGATCCACAGTTTACGGGTGAACCGGTTGAGTTCACCCCAGAAATACAGTAAGTAGTTGAAACTGCATTTATTTCAATGTAGGAGAACACTTAATACATATATATATATATATATATATATTGAGCATATATATATATATATATATATATATATATATATATATGGAGAGAAAGAAAAAAATAATATATATATATATATATATATATATATATATATATATATATATATATATATATATACATACAGGGTGTCCATAAAGTCTTTCCAATTTAATAAATTTATTAAAAAGATAATAAAAAGATAAATCTGTGGTGATTATTACATAACAAGTAGTAGATATTTAAGTCTATTTGTTTCATTTAATTCACCTTTATATGGACGCCATTAGTTGTACAAAGCACATCAAGACGGTAATCGATTTCCAGTCATGTACGCTGTAGCACAGCCTCAGCAATAGTGGCAAGGGCATCAGTGATCCTTTATTCGTTACACAATATCTTTTAACATAACACCATAGAAGGAAGTTCAAAGGAGTGATAATTTTGGAACGAGGTGACCAGGGAATTGAGCCGAACCTTCCAATCCACCGGTCTGAAAATGTTTGATGTGCTTCGTGCAACTAATGGGCCACACATATAGAGGTGTATTAAATGATGCGCAAAAAAAATTCAATATCTACTACTCATTATATAATAATTAATTACCAGAGATTTATCTTTTCATTTGCTTTTTTTAATAAATTTATTAAATTGTAGAGACTTTATGAACACCCTAATATATATATATATAACCCCGTATATATATATATATATATAACAGCAGTGCAAGAGTAAGAAGGTTGCTATATATATGAGCAGAGTAGCATATATATATATATATATATGTTATAAAGGTTATATATATATATATATATATATATATATATCGAACTAAAACATAAACAACAATACAATATCAATACTAAAAAATTAGTATGTTAGTAGTAGATATATATGTTTATAAAACGTATTATTATTATTATTATTATTATTATTATTATTATTATTATTATTATTATTATTATTAATTACCGGAATATTCTCATATTAAAATTATTTCAAGATTTTGAAAACTCTGTTTGTGGGTAATACTTTCCTCTTGATCGAAATATGCATTAATATAGGTAATAAGAATGAGTACCTATAAAATTACTTATACTGTATATGTTTAATATTTTATCATCGAGA
This sequence comes from Trachelipus rathkii, assembly GCA_015478945.1. Classification (NCBI taxonomy): domain Eukaryota; kingdom Metazoa; phylum Arthropoda; class Malacostraca; order Isopoda; family Trachelipodidae; genus Trachelipus; species Trachelipus rathkii. The sequence goes on from JABUQX010012254.1 coordinate 58,884, forward strand.
AGATGCTAAGAAAAACAATTGAAAATTCGTATATTTTTGTGAAGAAAGTGTTGGAGGAAAAAAATGTGTATTAAAAAAAATAAAAGTTGCGTCAGAAATCTTAAAATTATTTCTTCAAAGAAGATTTTTTTAGCTTTAATAGAGAAGGGCTGGAGGTGTATCCTTTATTTTAGATACCTTTATTTATCTAGAAAACATTGTGCTAGTAGACTTGGGCTGGTGTAAGTTTTATAACTGCCTTTAAGAAGTTTTCTAATTTAGGTTAGCCCAAGTTTTATTTTTAGCCATTTGATAGTTTCATTTCATAGCTCGTAAAGTTCATATTTCACCTCTTCATTACCTTGCAATGAAACACCTGATTTATATTTTAGCATTTGTAATAAGTGGAGTAACATCTGCATTCGCACCTTCACATTATCTACAAATGTCTAAAATTTGAAGTTCACAACATGATTTAAACAGGATATTGTTTATTCATCGGTCTCACGAACGAAAAGTATACATAATGATTATTAGGAATTTCCTTCTTGGTATTAGTGATCAGTACAAGTTTATAGATGAAATCTTTAAACAGTAACACGTATTTGGGGGGGAAATAGAAAATTGTACTATTGTTCTCCAAAATTATAGACAAAATTTAATAATTTCATGATAAATACGTTACTTAATCGAATGTGATAGAAAGGGAAAAGTCTTGTTCTTTTTTCTGTTTTATCTCAATTGCCCCTAAAATGCAGGGTTTTTAATCTATGGGTCCCCGGGGCTTCTCAGAAAAAGCAGCGTTAATTTTTTTTAGTTTTAAATTTTAAACCTTTATTCCTTTTAACATGTATAAAACACAAAATGTGTGCCTATTGAAGAGTATTTTGTTACGCTGTATATAAAAAATGAATTATTAATACTTGTTTATATTTATCATCATCATTTTAAAATTCAAAATACACCCATGGTTGGCAAATTTAATTTTGCTGATTTTGGATCGTGATCAAAATAGGTTGGTTGGCCTCTTCGTTAAAGCCAGAAGGTCTGGTAAACCTCTTTGGTGATATTACATCCCCAGTTTTCTTTCATCCTGTCAAAAAAAAAATTGAAAATCAAGTTGTTATTAAGGGCACAGTATGAATAGAAAATTTAAAAAAAAAAATTTTGGGGGGAAGGGCAGGGGAACAATTTACATTAGTCGAAAGAGAAAATTAAGTTCTACAAAATTTTGCAAAAATAAGTCGAATAATGTTGACTAGATTTTGTGTAATTCTCCACCGCAAAAATATTTGGCGATTGCGTTAAGTCTTATAAACCTTTTGGCGATATTAATTACCTGTAGTCCCCCCCCCCCCCGTGTTACCCTCTGAAAAGGGGATAAAGCACGTTAAAAGGTAGTTTTTTTTTTTAATTACATCCGTAAAATTCCGATCTTATAAAATTGGGAAAATCAAGTTTTTTATTTAAAAATGAAATAAATATATTTAGAGTTTGCGCACAAGTTTTTGTTTTTGTTTTTCTTACTTTAACAATATTGTTATCACAATTTGCTCTGTTTATATTTTGTTTTAAAAAATTTGTAAATGGACTTGAAAAAGGCAATTTATAATTTTTAACTTTTTTTTATTATTCTATTCTATTTTATTTTATTGTAAGTCAGTCAGACATGGGTTCAATATATCATTCTTCAATCATAAAAGGTAAGTTCATAATAGTTTTGTTTTTGTACTTAAATGTCTAGAGGTATAATACTTCATTAAGCATGCTTCGAATACTGCATGAACTAACAAATGTCATCTTTATTTTTATTATAGGTTATTGCATCGAAGAATATTTAATTCTACTATTATTATTATTTTTTTGTATCCCACATTTTTGTCACCCGTTATTTGTACTTTTATACATTAGATTATATTGTTATACTATAAAAACAGGAAGAACTTGAATTTAATATTGTATTGTTTCAGTCATGAATTATGGGATTATAATTTAAGGAGAAAGACCTTAAGGAATACTGATGAAGGACTTTGGAAGATGTAGAGAGTGAGAAGTAGTGCAAGAGAATAGACTTTGCACAGTTTTTATCGCTTTGAAAATTGAAAATAGAATGGTATAGAAAGGCTTAGTTGAACTAATGGGAAAGCTAGTATTTGAAAATGATTTATCGTTCATTAGGTACTGAAAAGAGAGAGTCTGTTTACAGTAAAAAGTGTTTTTGTAGATTTTTGAGATTCCAAAGAAGTCTTCAGGTCTAAAGAATTGAATTGTAGTATGATGTTGATACAGGATGACTGAGAGAGAGAGAGAGAGGAGAGAAAAGAAAAAAGGGTTGAAATAATGGAATGCCCAACTGTCCTAGTACTTAAAAAAGAATGAAAATAACTGTGCTCTGGGACCAAAATTTTGAGAAAATTTGCATTGAGCGAGTTAAAGTAATATATATGGTAATGCTTTATTAAGCATTTTTATTCAATAACCATAAATTTTGCCTAGTGTGTGTCCCCCTAGTGAGTGAACAAGCATGCCTACTGTATAAGACTAATCAATCAAATCCTAAGATAGATTTAACCAGTAAATCCCAACTGACTACCAGTGACTGTAGTTCTATTTTTGGAAGTTTTAGACTCCTAATTTTAATGTTAGCTGATCACAATTAAAAGATAAATAGCTTTGTTTAAGCGAGAGTTTCTTTGCTCAAAGGCATCTGGAATAGTATGTGTTTTTGTGTGAAAGGATGAACTTTTCACATTGAAATCATAACCTTAAGAACTGTAATGAATTTAAAGAACTTATATCAAATTTTGTTAAATTGGTTACTGCAGATATTATGTTATGCTTGAAATAATCAGAATATTTTATCTCTGCGAAAATGAGCTGTGTGTGTGCAAGTAAAGGAGAGAGGAGTTGTATTGGAGTGTTCTTTCATACTTATTCGAGTTTGTTTATTTTGTTAGCGAAAAAATTAAAACCATGGAATGTAGAAAGATCGTTTTTATTCATGTGTAACAGTAGAATGAGTTTTCTGCATGTGTATTAAAGCATATTGAATGGCATATTCGTTCGTTCATGTCAACAGCGCTGTACATCAACATCAGCAGTAAAGAAGATTATTACATCTACATCCGCTGGTGTTTTGATTTCTTTCATCATAAATATAAAGAATGTAAATGTCAATTTTTGCATTTTATTTATATACTAATGCTGAATTTTAACCGTTTTATTGCAGCATGGAAAACTTTTTTATAACGTAGCAGTTTTGGCCAATATTTGATACATAAATGTTAATTATTTTTCGCTAAATAAAATTTCATTTTGTTAGTGGAAATAAATTAATATTTTTGATTTGAATTAGGCACTTTGATTTTTGAGTATATAGTTTTAATGTTGTTATTATTTTGATTTTGTTCTGGCCTGAACTGTTTCAGCTATTATAATATAACCTTTTTGATTTTTTTAGTTAAGTTGCCATTTAATTAAGTGCTTAGAAGCATCTTCTAACTTAGATGTTTTTAAGGGGGTATTATAATTATTATTATTATTATTATTATTATTATTATTATTATTATTATTATTATTATTATTATTATTATTATTATTATTATTATTATTATTATTATTATTATTATTTTGTGATTTATCCAGGTAACATTTGTTGGCATAGGATTGGTGAATTCCCATTGGTTTATATATATATATATATAATATATATACTATATTATATTATATATTATATATATATATATTATATATATATATATACTATATTATATTATATATATATATATATATATATATTATATACTATATATATAGTATATATTGTATTATATATATATATTATATATATATATATATATATATATATATATATATATATATATATAAGCCGTTTTCGTTTTTGCATTTGTGCTAAAAAAAATGCTCGTTTGCGTTCATTTTCGTCAACCTTAGCGCAAAATCCGTAAAAAAATGCTCACCAAACGTAAAAAAATCGCCCCTGATTCTGTGTATATATGAATAAAATAATGTATAAAATAGCAACCTTACAGAATTAAAAAAAAAATTCCTTACGTTTGATGAGCATTTTTTTACGATTTTGCGCTAAAGTTGACGAAAATGAACGAAAACTTGAGCATTTTTTTTAGCACAAATGCAAAACGCGAAACGGCTTTATATAGTCGCCGTGTTATATATCATATATATTATATTATATATATATATGATAATATATATATAAATATTATATTATAGTTATATATATTATATATTATTATATATTATATATATATATATATTAATATATTATATATATATTTATATATATATATATATATAAATATAGTATATATATATATATTATATTATATATATATATATATATATATACTATATATTATATATCTCTACTATATATAAGTATATACTATATAATATATCAAAAAGATATATATATCATATATATATATATATATATATATATATATATATATATATATATATTATCGCTAAAAAGTTTTAGAACACTTATCACTCTTTCACTAATGGCCAAAAAATACAAGCATATCCTTCAAAATTGTATCAAATACACATTGAAACTCATTTAAATGCCATAATAAACGTAATTAGTTATGTGATGGTGTCTCCAAATTTTGCCTTAGCCTCGGGACAATCCATCAGTTAATTAATCAGGCAAAACAGCAGAGTCGTGATCAGCCAGCCACGTTGATCAATAGCTGACATGTTTATTGTAAATGGGTCTTGCGACGGTCAGTGGGAAACAAAACACATGCCTTTTGACTGCACAGTTTTTTACTATGTAACCTGGTCCTGTTATGTTCGGGTTTTTTCCTTTACAAATGGCTTGCACAGTGTACACTCAAAAGTCAACTTTCTAGATAAACACGTGGTGTCACCTGTTTACAACATAGGACTTTCCAACTTTAAAATTTTTTTATAACTACCATAAAGCTAAGGATTTCCTTGGTCTACAGTTAAGTGTTTGTGTGTGTGTGTGTTCTAACGATTCAAAAGCATATGAAATCATGTTAATCGTCCTTGAATAGGAAGACTCTGTTCAACTTTTGCACTTGAAAACAAATTTATTTTAATAATCAGCACGATGAACACGGGTTTATAGTTCCTGAAATTTCGTCTTGACTGAATTATAAAAAGTATAAACTCTTTATTTTTTCCATTTTCCACTTAAGTACAGTTTGGCAAAAAATTTTATCGGAAATCTCTTCGCAGTGGAAATAAAAGTTAATTGATTATAGTGGATCAAAAGACAAACATTGGAAGCAGATGCCTTGAAGAGACGAATTCAAGTTTTCATTTGTATGGGTGTAATCACCGAATGATTCTGCCCCGCAAGTTGGAAGAAGAATGATGGAGAACTCTGACATTAACTTATGTAAAACTTGGTGGTGTAGCAATCGATTTGCTTGACAAGCTCTTCGTTTTTCAAAAGGATCATTGCAATGGAAATTCTAAACTTTTATTATGGGTGTGCGTTGTATTTACAGAGGAGACAAACAAGTTGACGCAGTGCAATAAAGAGCTAGTCATCAGACTAAGCTTTTATGGAGCTTGGTGGTCATAGAAACATGTAAACTAAAAAGATCTCCTGACAACCTCCGGAAAGATAGTAGTAACTCAAGAGACATGACCGATGATTGAAGTTGCATACAGTGAAAAACAATTGCCACTAATGACACTTATATGAGCAGCTGTAATAATTAAATGGTATAATAAGTTTTAAGATCCAAATTTATATACTTTAACATATTTTCAAGGCATTATTTGTAGCTTATCTGATTATATATTATACGGTTATACCATTTAATTGTTTGGATAAAAGCAAAGTCCGAGATGCATTTAAAAAAAAAAAATATTTGACAATAAATTTCATTGCTAATATTCTTTATTATATAATGTAATGTTAATTTATATAATTATAATTATATATATATATTATATATATTTTATTAAATTTTTTTTTATTTTTTTTATATATATATATATAATTATATATATATATATATATATATATATATATATATAAACCAATGGTGTACCAATACATGTTTAACAGTTTTTGTTTCCTGGGATATTATGTAAACCCTCCCCCCTCCTCCCACCTAATTATTTATCATTTGTTATTATTTATTTATTTATCCTCAGTATATTGACGGCCGAGTAGTCATTTAATTGTACGTTTCGCTTTTCGCACTCTCGCATGTAACTGGTAGCCTCTTTTGTATTTTTTTGTTATTGTTATTATTTTTTACTATTATTGCTTGCTTTCAGCTGGAGCAAAGGCAAGTACCTCCTCCTTATAGACCTAGGCTCGAAGGGGATCGGGATTTGGCGAATTTCCCTCCTGAATTTACGGATGAACCTATACAGTTGACACCGGACGATCAGTAAGTATAAAACCACTCTTCTATGGTTTTATGGTATTTATATAATATATATATATATATATATATATATTATATATATATTATTATATATAATATATTATATAATATTATATGTATATTATATATATATATATATATATATATATATATATATATATATATTATATATGGTTGGCACGAAAAAAATCAAATGATTTAAATCAATTTATTTTTTTACGTGTTTTTTTATTAAAAAATCATAATTTTTTGATTTTTTTGATTTGATTTTTTAGACAAATTTTTTTTTTTATATATATAAACTAATAATTAATCCTAGTTAATCAGCCTAATTAATGATAAGTATTTCATCTTATAATAGTAAATTCATCAAATGTAGTTTCAAATCATTTTTAATAAAGAAATAAATAAAATTATTGTACTCGAATATTATGCAGTATATATATATATAATTTATAATAACTTAGATTAAACTAAATAAATAATTAGATTTACTAAGGTTATTACTAATTAGGTAATAATTAGAATTATCTACTGTTTTTATAAAGATAATATTTAAAAAATCAAAACAAAAAAAAAAAAAAAAATCAAAAAAAATCACAAAAAATCAAAAATCAAATTAATTTTTTCTTAAAAATCAAAAATCCCACCCTGTATAATATATATATATATGTATATAGTATATATAATATATATTATATTATAATTATATATATATTATATATATATAATATATATATAATTATATATATTTATATTATATATAATATATAGGTATATATATTATATATATATATTATATATAATATTAGTATATATATATATTATATATATATATATATATATGTATATATTATACTATATATATATATATTATAATTATATATATATATATATACTATATATTATATTATATATATTATATTATATATATTATATATATATATATATTATAATATTATTATACTTATATATATATATATAGTAGATATATATATTATATATATATATATATTTAAGGGTTGAAAAAATCCATACGAGAAGGGGGGGGGGTTAGTATTCCGAAATTTAAAGCCCAGGCTATAATTTTTTTTATAATGTTTATAAAAAATAAAGTTTCTGATTAATTATCGCTGGGAACCTAAAGTTGACCTAAATTTATCATAGTATAACTGAGTATAAAACTGTTTGTGTATCTTGGATGTAAGAAGAAGCTAGAAGCTAGGGGCGAGTAGAAGAAGGAGTGAAGATGCTATTCCTTAGTGGAAAGTTAGGAACCGTTTTCGCCCCCGGTGTACCTCAAAGGTGAGTGACTGCTCTGCCGTGCACGAGAAATATTTATTCCACAAGAATTTTTTGGAAGTTACAGGTAAAGAAAAAAAAAGTATGGTAATTAAACTTCGAGGCTGTGAACAAGCAGTGACTTTTATGTCTTATGTCGTCCTTTGTTCTGAGTAGAATCACTTGACTGTATTTTCATGCAGGAATTATACTGTAGATATACTGTAGTTTTATATTAAAGACTATGCTGATCGGTTTAAAGCTATTTCTCAGCTTCTTGAATTTTGTGTTAGTTTTCAATCATCAAATGTTGGTTGTGGATGCTGATCATATTGATTTCAAGAGATGATGACTTTTATGCTGATTTGAAGTTATTTTTCTACTTTTTGGAAAAAGTGTGTAAGACTGTAAATTTTCAAGCTTCAAGTGTTAATCGTGGAAGCAGATTCAGTCTGATAAATACTATGAATAAAAAAAATTAGAAAAAAGGAAAACGGTCTGTATAAAAGTCACCTGAATAGACTTATATGGATCAGATCACCTCAGAAGCGTAGCGTAGAAAGGAATTAAACCTAAGACCTTGGAAAAGCGTGTATGCAAATGATAGAAGAGGGAAAAAAATAATGAAACATTTAATTTTATGGATTATATATATATATATATATATATATATAATATAAAAGTGCATATATTATATATATTATATATTATATATATATAATACTATATATATTAATATTTATATAGTATATATATCTATATATATAAAATATAGTATTATAATATATATATATATATATATATATATTATATATATATTATAAGAACAAGGTGCGTTTAGGAGTGGTAGAGGATGTGTGAATCAAATCTTTACATTGAAACAAATGATTGAGAAAATGAGGGAGAAGAAGAATAATATATTTAGGTTTTATGGATTTACAACAGGCGTATGATAGGTTAATAGGGAAGCTTATGGCAGGTATTAGTGATATATGGGTTCGGTGGTAGGCTTCTGAATGGAATCAAAAGTATGTATGACGATGAGTGAAGCGTGTGTAAGAATAAAAATGGTGTCAATGGTGATGATCGGTTTAGGATTAATAGCGGAGTGAGACGGGTTGTGTTATGGTCTCTTGGTACTCGTTCAATGTGTAATTGGAGTGGGGTTTGAAGATTACCGAGTGGGGATGGCAGGAAATGGTGTTAGAATGATGAGAAGTTGGAGAGGTAGTGGAGGTGCATTAAGATTATTTCAAGCAGATGATTTAGTTTGCTGTGGCGAATCTGAAGAGAGTTTGAGAGGATTGTAGAGAGATTTGGCAGGTATGTAAAAGGAAGGGGGTTTGAAAGTAAACCCGTAGATAAGAGTAAGGTTATGGTTGTGAGTGATCGGACAGTTCTCAGTGTGAATTATGTTAGATGATGATGAGCAGCTGGAGCAAGTGGCTGAGTTAAATATTTAGGGTATGTGTGTTGGATGAGAGCGGAACGGATGATGCAGAGTGTAGTAGAAGTTGTGGATGGCAGGAAAGTTGCTGGTGCCAATTAAATCGTTGGTGAATGTAAAGGGACTAAGCTATGGTGCGCTAGAGGTTTAACATAGGGTATGTTGTTTACCCGTTGTTATTGTATGGTAGTGGAGACTATGGTCTGGAATAAAGATAGTATAAGATCTAAAGTTCAATGTGATTCAAGATGGACAATCTTAGGGGCTATTATAAAAAGCGAAAAAAGAATTAATAAAATGAGGAATGAACGTATTAAGAGGATGTGTGGTGTGAAGAAAAGGGTAAATCGAGAGAATAAAAGTATGTTGCGATGGTTTGGCTCTCATGTGGAAAGATAGAATGATGCAAGTTGGGATTAAGCGGATGTATCGTGGCGAGTGTGTTGTAATCGACCGGCTGGAGACCGAAGAGAAAGTGGATTGAGTCGGTGAACGGAATGTCTGAAGGAAAGAATGTTGAGTTTGGCAGAGCGCGAGAATAAAAGTGAACTGAATAGGAAGAATGGCGGGGGTTTGTAATAGACGAAGGCATGGTTGTGGCCCACCTGGCCAGGGGATGCCTTACATTGACGAATTTACCATAGTGAGGGTCGTCGTGGTCCCATGTGGCTCTAGGGTGGATTTTCTGTACGAGCTCTCACTAACTAATGGTACAGAGGGGGCGGTAAGGCGGGCTTTCTTTTCGACGTTTGTCTGTCTCCTACTGCTTTTCTTTTCCGATGCTTGTACAGCCCTTACCCCAATCTTGGGGCAAAAGAGGAAGGTGAAGAAGTAAAGAAATATATATATTTATAATATAATAGTATATATATTTATATATAATATATATAATTTAGTATATATATATATATATATATATAGTTATATATATTACTATATATTAATATAGTATAGTTTATAGTATATATATATATATATATTATATATATATATATATATTATAATCTTACTTTTTCTAAACGGTATCAAAGATTTTTTTTTTTTAAGTAAAAGTAATTTGATTTTTTACATGAGAATATTTGTAGAATATTAATAATATAATTTAGCCTAATATACTTGTAATATTCCAAGAGAAAAAAGTAAATTTTCTTTTATTATAATCTTTAAAGTCATTAAGTTACTATGTAAAACTGTGATTTAATACGATGATGTAGTATGGTGTAAAAATTTTTGCTGTATATTATTTATAGATTTGTACATATTCTAATTTTATTAAGAAAAGATTGCCTTCCTTAGAAAAATAATGAATATTGAAATCTTGAGCAAAAATAATGATCTCATCATGCGTTTGATAGACTTAAACAATTTTGGATTACTGATTCAAGGCATTTGAAATTGTATATCAAAGGATTTATAATGGTCTTCGATATAAAAGTTTACATGCTTTAAAGTGGGCACCCAAAAATCCAAAAGAAAAATCCCTTCAAAAATAAAAACTATCCCTTAATTTTCTATTTATTAATTTTCGTTGTATTCCTTTATTAGTTAAAATGTAAATGCTAGAAAAACATAGATACTATAGATTAAAATAGGTACAATAGTTGTCATATTTGAGACAGGTATATAGCTCTTAGTGTGATATAATACCTGTGGCCAATGTTTTCTGTTAAGATGATATTATTATTGTAGTGTACTGGATTTTTTTTTTTAGGTTCAAGGTTGTATTTGCCTTTTAGAACTTCATACTTCTTTCACTGTATAAATTTTTTATATCTATTTTAATTTAAATTATTATTTTTTGTATAAAAATATTTGTTCTCTAAATAGCAAATACTAAGGCAACATTACTAAAAAAATATTTAAATCTTAATTAACATGGAAAACAAGGACAGTTTTTTTTATTTTTGACTTTTGGTGTGTTTTGGAATGCTAACTGATGTTGCAAAAGGTCGTATGTACCGATGAAATTGTAATTTGGTGCATTAGTACATAAAGTAACCAGTTAAATATTGCATTACCGTGCGTGCGAATACGTTGCTATTAACTCCCAAGACTTTCAACCTCTTTCAGTAAGCTATAAGTGGTTACTTTAAAAGTATTATGCGCCAAAACATTTTCTTATTTGGTACATGCGTCATTTTGTAGCATTTGCGATGTGTATGTATGTTGTTTTTGAGTCTCAAATTATTTGCTTAAATATATTAGAAAGATTATTTTTTCGAAATGGTTAAAAATTTGCCTAAGACATTCATTATTTTCTTTTTTCATATAGTTTTTTTAATAAGTAACATTGATATCTTTCTGTAAAATTTGCTATAAATATTTCACTAAAAACGTTACATAAAGCTTGCGATTTTTATTGTAACAGGAAAAGTATTCTTCTAAATGGGATTGTGTAGTCTGTCCTTAAATCCTACTCAAAACTCTACCTAAGTATTTGCGATTCCGGCATTTTCCAAATCTCCAACCCTGATTTTAAGTGAAGGGGTAAGGGAGGGGATATGTATTTAAAAACCTAATAATTTGAAATGTAATGAATCTGCATCAAGAGTTATGTTAGTTTTTTCAAAAGAATTGAATTTGTATCAATAAATTAAGCGCTAAATATTAAAAAATGGATGTTAATTAAGAAGTTGTGGTCTTTTTCTATTGCTTTTATGCACTGTACTGTTAAGTTTATAATTATAAGGCATTATTAATGGCTTGCTCGTATTCATTTACATTTTGGAACCTTACATAAATAATAAGAATAAGTGATCTATCTAAATTTTTGGGTTATTTGAGTAAACTATTTGGCCTAACCACTACTGATTAACCGTTGGAGATAATATTTTCTCTATAAATTCGAGCCTATGCAAAAAGCAATAATGAAACCCAAATGTTGACAATGGAAAGAAAATCCATTCTAACCAGGTCACTAGCGGTCCCTGGCGAGTGACTGTATGCTCGATCGCCTATGTTATTAAGGGATATTTTGGTGGTTGTGGGTTGGGTCTCTTTTGAAGTCACAACGATAATATATACGAAATTATGTAAAATTGTTACATCAATAACAGCGCAACAATTTTTAAAGGTTTTTTTTTTGCGGATGCCAGTGATCTGACACCTATATTTGACTAACATTCGATTGCGGATGCCAAAAAAAATAAAAGAAAAACATTTGTTTTTGCTTATCATGTCCAGTTTTGCCTCTGTTCACGGCATACATTCAAAAAATATATTTTTAAATGAATTTTTACACGTGAACAGAGGCCAAACAGTTGAGTGTACAAAACGTGATCTAAAAAAATTTAAATCCCATCACTTTTAAAATGCTCTGAAAATTTCGTATTGATATGACAAAAAATAAAAAAGATACCGAGATTTCTATTAAAACTTTTTTCAATTTTAAATGTTTTCCGATGAACAACTGGAGGTTGATAGGCAACCAGTATGAGTTTTAGAATGAGCTTTTATGTATTGAGTTAGTGTCCGATCTAAATCAACAAAATTTGTGTAGAAACTCTGTAATATTGATTAATCATGATATTTGCATTATTCTTTGGGAATTAAAAGAAGCAAAGCAAGATGGAATTTTGAGTATTAGCTTAAAACTAAATGAAGAAAACGAAGAGAGTTGTTGGATTAGTATTGATGCGATTGTAAGTTATGGCGAACGGTGGAGAAGGTAAATCATTTTTTCTTTTCTTTTTTGACACCTCCATCTCTAGCTTATTCATTTTCAATCTGTTTTGCAGCTGTAACTCCTACTACATTCGCATTTCTTAAATTAATGCTACGATATGAATTTTAGAAGTATAACAATTTTAAAATGCTTGCTACTAATTTCTTTTCACTTCGATTGCAAATTTAAATAGAATTTTATAGTAAACAATATATTTCTCTCCAGCTCCATACAATAACTTATTTATTATCCAGCTGCCGGCTTTACAGCCTTGGATAAATCGTATAATACTTTTAAAAGTAAAAATTAAGTTTTAGAAACTTACAAATACTGAATGAAGTAATTTACTTTTTAAATTCAAATCTAATTTTCATTACTATAGTAAGAATTAGTAATTATAATAGTGACGTTGAAGTAGTGTCATATACATGTATAAAGAAAATGAATATTAAAAGTTTTAGAAAATTATAATTTATATATTACTTGAAGTGTTTCGTTATTGGAAATCGTAGACAAATATTAAAAAAAAAAAAAATTTAAAAATCAAAAAAAGATTTTAATTCCGGGAGGGAGTTTTTTTCAGGGCTGCGGAGCCGGAGCCGGGAGCCGGAGCCGCGGAGCCGAAAGGTTTTGGATGGAGCCGGAGGCGAAACTTTTTGAGGGACTGGAGCCGGAGCCGGAGGCGAAATTTTGGGGGATCTGGAGCCGGAGTCGGAGGCGGAGGCGAAATTTTAAGGGGACCTGGAGCCGGAGCCGGAGTCGGAGCCGCAAAAAAAGAGGCTGCTCCGGCTCCGGCAAATACAAAATTAAGTAATTAGTAATTT